>CAUYRT010057654.1:0-30127 GCA_963574885.1 Lepilemur ruficaudatus
AAGACCCAGAGACTTGTGGGCCAATATCGAAGGTCTAGGTATGATACTTGGAGTTTCATAAGGAGAGGACAGGATGAATAGAGTAGAAAAATATATTTGAACAAAGAATGGCTGAAAACTTCCCCAATTTAGTGAAAGACACGATTTACTGATTAAAGAAGTGTAGCAAACCCCAAACAGGTTAAATACCTATATAGACAAAATGCCTAGAGACATCGTAGTCATTGTTGAAAACTAAAGATAAAATCCTGTAAGCAGAGAAAAATTACACATTATATATGGGAAAAGGATGATTTTAATGACCAGGGACTTCTCATCGAAAGACTACAGTAACCAGAAGATGGTGGTATGACATCTTTTAAGTGCTAAGTGGTATGACATCTTTTAAGTGCTAAGAAAGCAAACTCATTCAACCCAAAAGCCTATATCCAGCAAAAACATCCTTCAAGAATGAAGGTAAAATAAAAACATTTCAGATGAAAGAAAACTAAGAATTCATCTCCAGCAGATCTGTGCTATACAGAACATGCTAAAGGGAGTTCCTAGGGCCAAAGGGAAAGGACACCAGAGGGAAACATGGATCTTTAGGAAGGAATGAAGAGTGTCACAAATGATAAATATCTGGTTGCATACAAAAGACTTTTTTTTGCTCTTAATTTTTTTTAAAGCAAAAATGATAGCATTGTCTTGCAAGGCTTATAATGCATGTAGATGCAGTAAATCTGACAACTGTAGGAAAAAATGGCAGAGGGGTAAATGGACCTATGAGGTTACAAAGTTTCTATGTGTTATGTAAAACAGTACAGTACTGACATTTCCACTGGAGATAACACTCCTCCTTTCTCTCCATGTCTCCTGCTTCCGTTTATTACTTTTCCCTTTTCTCCGGGCTGAATTCCCTATGAACTTCCCCCATCACTACTTTCAAATCATACATGCAAGGACTAGAATTAACTAGGGTTTAGTGAATCTGCAAATCTCAAGAATATACCTCAAGATATTTTGGAAAAAAAAATCGGATTCAAGGTTGTTCCTATTGCAACATCATTCTCTCTCTTTCGTTTTTGGCCATGCTCTCTAGAAGAAGAGAAACTCAGTTAAACACAGTCTACCAGTTGGAACCTGCACGTCACCTGCAGCCTGTGACATCACCCGTGGGAACACACCATTTGTACCTTGTGCCAGAGAAAGACGCCCAAACCACTGATTTGGGAAATTAGGCACTATCTGTGACCATCAAATGGTCAGAACCCTCAACCAGGTTAGATAAGGCCTTCTAAGAACTCTGATACACTTAAATTTACATTTCCATCACATTTTCATAAAACATAACTTACCCACCCTCATTTTCTACTCTTTCAAATTAGTATAATCTAAATAGATTACAGGTTGAGCATCCCTTACCCAAAATGCTTGGGACCAGAAGTGTTTCAGATTTCACATTTTTTTTTGTTTGCAATATGTGAAGAATACTTACCGGTTGAGCATCCCTTAATCCAAAAACCTAAAATATGAAATATTCCAATGAGCATTTCCTTTGAAAATGCTTTGGATTTTTGGATTTGGATGTTCAATTTGTATTGGTCAAATCAATTTGTGTGCCTGGTCTTGCTAGGTGAATTACCATTCTTAGGAGAAATTTTAAGTAATCTCCTCCCAAAGCAAAATTTATAAAAACTTAATTAAATCCATAATTCATAAGTTTCATGTAAAATGTATTTAAAGATTCATAAGATTTACAAAAGTCAGATTTGGTAAGAGAAAATTCTGAAGCCCAGTTGGGTACAGCAAAGCCACTTCATTCCTCCAGCTGCAACATTTCTCACGTGCAGCTCAGCTGCAGTAGATACCTCACTCCAAAAGCAAGGAAGTGGATTTTTGTTACACCCCCCCCACCCAAAAAAAAAAAACAAAACAAAACAAAACCAACCAGTGGCATTTGTGATACTCCTGAAACAGACTTAAGTGAAATAGCTAAGGTTTCCCCTTCCCTCTTTATTTTCCGCCTGCACTTGTCCCCTCCTAATATAGATTAATTTGACAGCACATTTTATGTTAGTAGGAAATGATCTATCCATCCACCCAATTTACTGAACAGATGATGTGTGGCAATGCCCAGAGTTTTCTCATTAGACATAATTTCCCAACATCTCCAACTAAATTATAATTTGACGTGCCAAGAAAAGCTCAAGGGGACCTAAATCGATGATGATGACTGTTTGTAACAGAGGTACAGGATCTATCTTTACATCCCATGAAACCTAAACTCTGCCTAGTTTTCCATGGTTTAAAAAAGTCCAAGCTCCTAACAACCAGAAAGAAAACTGGCTTACTAGAGTATTAATTAAAATGTTATGGCTATTACTTATTGTATTACTTGAGGCTGTCCTACAGAATGCTCTAAGAGGAAGAGAAGTGCACTAGATGATTTGAAACACAAGTGATTCATGAGAAAGGCGGATACGGGGGAAAAACATGTGTTTTTGATATTCAAGTCTAACACCACATCTAAACATATGGTTTTGTTTCTATTTAAATGCTGCAGTTAAGGTATAACCCTCTGAGCTGTTCGATGGCATTTTAAAGTTCACACAAATGAATACGATCGTTACGATCTCTCTTGCCACATCGAAGACATTAAACTTGGGCACTTTGACCTTTTTGAGCATTTCAAGGGCTTAGCACTACCCACACGGTAGAGCCAGAAGCAACCTGTTATTTGCCTTTTTATGAAATTGAATGATAATGAAGTGATTTGATATGCTTTCGAAAGGCTATGGAGCTCTGTCAGGAGAAGATCTGAGTTTCAGGATGGGCATGCCTCATCTAAATACCTGCTTAGCTAAGAATTAATTTCCCCTTTGGGTTTTTTCTTAGTTGCATAACTGACCCCAGCTTTCTGCTCAAGCGAAGGAGTTTGAGACTCCAGTGCGTTGTTCTGTCTTCCCCAGAGTCCCTGGGAATATGTTATTTTGCATGTTAAACACCCATCAATCATAAATCACCATTTAAAATAAATAATGAAATACTCCAAAGTATAAAAAACAAACACTGGCTGCACATGTTATATCATTTCAAAGATTACTGACAATGTAATTTATGTACAATGAAGTTGAGGCAGCCAAAGTGAAATCTTGTTACGCAAGCACGGGCACTTGTTAGACCTAACTACAAATACTGCTGTGTGGTTTTTATCTTCAAGAAAAACAAACTAAGATGAGAAAAGCCCATGTGGATTCTGGAGAGGCCGTTGTTCTTAATATGCTTCACGTGTCGTAGCTTGGTTTTTCCAGATACAAATACTTTTCTCGTTTCTTGGCAAAAGGAAGTGGCGATTAGATGGTTGTTACATAGAAAGGGTGACATCTGGTAATCAAGAAAGCCTGTGGAGGTCTCCCTTGGGTGCCTTGGAGTATTAAAGCACATTTAAAATGTCATAAATAAAAACAGGACCGTGCAGCCAGGAACACATCCCACCAGCCAGGTGTGTGTGAGGGCTTATGGAAGGAAAAACTAAATCAGGAAAATGAAGCTAACAGAGGTAGACATCAGACTGTCTGCTGGTTGTTAAAGTCTAGAAAAGAAATTTTTTAAATTGCCTACAGAGTTAGAGGACTAGAAAGGATCTTGAAATGTCAAATGAATTAGTAGACAAATGTTTAAATACTTGCTGCAATGCAAGGGTAAATTTTCCTAAGATTTTGGGTTTCCTGCATAGCTGCCTAGTCACGTACCAATAATATTAGATTTTTTTTAAAAATGAAAGAGGATTGCATTTTTTAGAGTATTTTAGAGTTGTTGGTGTTATGTGTAGTGGATGGAGCACTGGCTTTGGGGCCCAGCAAATCGTTGACAATTTTGGCTGTGAAATTATAGAGCTAGGGATATGACCTGTGACTCTCCTTCAACTTGCTGAGTGAGTTTCAGATTCCTTATGGATATAACATGAATAAATAATACCCGCCTTAAAGAAGTATTGCCCGGATTACAGATAACATAATAAAGGTGCCAGCACAGGGCCTGGTTCAGGGGCAGAACAGTGTTCTACCTGCAGCTTTATGAACACAGCAAGAAAACTCATCTTTCTTCCAGTTCCTATTCAATGGCAGACTTCTCTCTTCTTCTAAAAACACAATGGGAGGGGGAAAATCTTCTGATTTCAAGATGATGGAAAAGTACTTTTATCCCTTTCTTCTTTTACACGTTAACCTCAAGTAATGAAAACAAGAAACAAAAATGCAAACCCCACACTCCATGGATTTAGGAGACTTCTCTGACCCTGAACCACCATATACAAACATGGCAAGTGGATGGAAGGGTGGGGAGTGACTCTGAGGAGCGGAGTAACCTCTACCCTAAGCGCCTCTAGAGGGGGTTACTGGGGAGAAGCAAGTCAGCCCTCCCTGCAGAACCTGAGCAAGGCTTAGAAACTGGAGGCACCAGCTATTGAGAAAAGTGGAGGCCCAAAGACAGCAGGATGATCTGGAGGTCTGGTGGGAAACAGGCAGCCTACACCCTTTGCCCTCTGCTGCAAGAAACAAGAGTTACATTCTTTTGGAAAGCTGTACCCAGGAAGTTGAAGACTCTGGGGCACCAAGCCAGAGAACTGAGTGGAACCTGCCCCCCCAGTAGTTAATCACAGTCAGGTGCAAAGATTTCCCGAATGTCTTTAAAGAGTCCCTTCAATTTAATATTTCATTCCAGACAATGAACCCCTTCTGATGACAGCTCCTAAAGGCAAACTAGACGGTGGCTTCCTCACATCTTCAACTACTCAGTCCTAAATGAAGACATACGAGGCTTAAAAACTGGAAAACCCAACTTGCATAACTTATTTTCGTCATTCCAAGCCTACTGAGGCATGGCTGAGAAGGGAGTCTGTGAGAAACTGCTTCCAGGAAATACACAGATGATGATGTCCCTCGGGGCTGACTTAAAGGGCTGAGGCTTTAAAAGGGGTCCTGAATTTCCCTGTAAAGTTCTTCAGAGACTCATTCCTCTCTTCCTTCTTCCCTTGCCGAAATCTTTATTGAGCTTTGCCTGACTCTGTGAGAGCTACTAGAATTCCTTTTACAATAGATGCCCTGAGAACAGAACCGAGGAAAATGACTCCCCTCCTATCTGGTCATGCTTGGTTCCAGCCTTTTAGCCATAGAGAGTGCTCCTTCCAGGCTAATGTAACCGTATCAGGTTTGCTGCAGCAGCTATTAAGAGTACACTAAAAACAAAACCAACCCCCAAACCTACCAATAGGTTATTTATTTACATGTAAGCTTGTTATGACCAAATCTCAGTGGCAATACGAAGAGGATCACAAGGTGTTAGGCAGAACTTGCCAGTATTTATGCAATTACTGGTGGTCAAGATCAAAGCAGGAAAATGGCACAGCAGCACCTTGAAAAATTAAACAGAATTACCGTATGATCCAGTAAGTAGCTCCACTACTGGATATATATGCAGAAGAATTGAGAGCAAGGACTCAAACAGGTATTTGTACACCAGAGTTCACAGCAGCGTTGCTCAAAATAGCCAAAGGTCGAAACAACCCACATGTCCATCAGCGGACGAAATGTGGATATACGTACAATGGAACACACAGCTCAGCTTTAAAAAGAAGGGGGATTCTGACCCATGCTACCACCTGGCTACACGCTGAAGACACTATGCTCAGTGAAATGAGCCAGACACAAAAGGACAGATACTGGATGATTCTGCTTATATGCTGTATCTAGAGCAGCCAGATTCACAGAAACAGAAAATAGAATGTTGGTTGTCAGGGACTGGAGGGAGGAAGGGAGGAAACAGGAAGTTATTGTTTAATAGGTACAGAGTTTCAGCTTGGGGAGAAGAAAAAGTTCTGGAGATAGATGGTGGTAATCGTTGCAGAACGGTGCGAATGTACTTAATGCCCCTGAATTGTACCCGTAATAGTGGTTAAAATGGTAAGAGAGAGGGATAGATATACAATCTCCACACACAGAAACCAGCTCCGAATGAGGAAGCCATGCAGTTGAAGTCATTCCTCTAATCATTAAAACCCTGATCATGGTATCATCTGGGTTTTAGCTGTTCACATTACAGGAAAAAAAATTAAGAAGTATGTGTGGGACAGTTATTCTTAGATGGGGTTAAGGTAATAACCAGAAGGTATATATTCTAACAAGGCTGTAAGTGATACTTTCTTCACTGAACAAATACTTATCATATGCTTACCCAAAAGACAGAATAGCTGAAGGTTAGGGCCCTGACCCTTAGGGTTGTACTTGCAGGGTTGAATACAGGCTCTGCTACTTTCCAGCTGTGGCCTTTAGATAACTGACACTGAGTCCTTCCTCTAACTCAGTTTCCTCACATGTAAAATGGGAGAGTAATAGTACCACCCCATAGGCTTGGGGTGATAGTTAAATGCATAAAGAGCTTCTTATAGTAAGTGCTGATATACATCAAGTCCAATGGAAAATACACCAAGAGATCTGCTTTTCTGGCTGTGTGCCCACATGAAGCCCACCTCCAGGACACTGGGTGCTGCAGAGCAGGGGAGTGAGGAAACAGGCAGCCCCTCCCGCAGCCGGCTCCCATCAGGTCTGACTTTAAGAAGCAACCTGGAGTGTCAGGTCCTCACTGACAACAACACAGGGACCTGCGTCTCAACCATCTGTCTGTCCACATCCAGTCCTGCTCAAAGACCATTTTATCAGCTGTGGAAGTGAATCTCTCAGGCTACTGAAGCATTCCACCTTCCTATGATCAACACGACATCCATCCCAATGATTGAATGCATATGATCGGGCCTCTGACTGTTTACTGAAAGCAGGCCCAGGAACTCAGAAGCCACGCCGACACCGGCTCCCGCTGCCAGGCTGAGAACACACGTGGCCGCCTTTGTGTGCTGGTTCTGATGTCCCCTCTCTATCTGCCCGGCATGTCAATGCTTCAGACTCACGGGGTCAAGGTCCTCAGCGGACAGATGGCCAGAGTCCAGAAGGGCTTTGGAAACAAGAACCTTGGATTAACTTCCTCTTTGCAGCTGTATCACCGCAATACTCACACCTCTACTCTAACCCGTCATTCTCCTCCTTCCTTCACCTCCCTAAATGAGTTTTCTGCTTCACCAGCCATCCTTACACCTCGTTTGCTTGCTGCCTTTTCCCTACCGCAGACAAGAATAGATCATCTCTGAAATGCAGGAAAGAAAAGTAAATTGAAAAAGTTAGGTTTGATATTATCTTCATTAAAAATAAAATTGTATCTATATACATACTTGTATATACATAAGTAGTGAGATATTTGTTTTTACTTTAAAAAAGAAAAGATTAGGTCGGGTATTCATCACTGTGTTGACAAATTGTTCTCTTTATGTGGATGAGATAAAACATGTTCCTCATGTTCCTTGTGTGTTTTCTGATTTTTCTGTAATGAGCATGAGTTGATTTTGTAATGAGAGAAAAAGGAAATAAGAGAATCATTTTTCTCGGTCTTCTGGCACATTTCTAAAGCCAGGCTTGGCAATGGCTTCAAAAACTTCTGGTTTGGAAAATGGTTAAGGAGTGATGTTCATGGCTGTTTGAGCGTGACTGTGCATAGTCATGGCTGCACCCACCACGAGTCACCTAGCCAACCTAGACACTGAGGATTTACATTTTGGACAAAGTCATTATTGTGACCAAGTAGGTTTCAACCAAACTGCTTTTGACCAAGTCACCTGGAACCAATACATGGTAGTCATTAAGAAATTGCTTTAGGAAACTGTGGTATCATTTACTAGGATGTTCACCATATTTTTTTCACCTCAAGTAACTGGAGAGAGGTTTGCTTCAGATAAGGTTTTAATAGGACAATTTCCCCATTTGTAAATCACGTTTAAACCAACAGATCTCTGCTCACTTATTTCCACAGCTGCTAGTTTTGGGAAGCATGAATAGCTGTGAGTCTTACTCTGGGTCATTGTCCAGACAGTGCGGGGAGAAATGGAGACTCTTCCCTGGCAGCAAGATGGTTCACTGTACGCAGCAACACTGTCGGACACAGTGCCCAAGGTCCTCGGTATTTATTTGTTTTGATTCTGTCCTTGACTCTCTAAGCATTCTGGAAATACTTGAACGGTTGTTAGTAATGCTACAATAGCATTGATCGAGCAAATCGTATCTTCAAGCACTGCATTGCACACGATGAACCGACCAACGGAACAGAAGTCGTCCCCCACGGTCACCAAGCATTCCTGAGTTTTTTGATTGCTCCTTTGTGGCTTTTTCCTCCCACTTGTGGGTTTTCTCTGCAGTTCAGCCTTGTTTCTTCACTCCCCTCCCTTCTTCAAAGGATGGATCCATCTTCAGGATTTCAACTCTCACCTTTCTGCTCATGATGCCTCAACCGCAAACATGTGGCCACTTTAATTGCCTTTATTCGCTTGCCTGTATTTTCTAAATGTTCTATGATTACCAGGTTATTACTTTTGGAATGAGAAAATGTTATATTTCAAAACTAACAGAAAAAAATTAACTTCTCACTGCCAAGGTACAACAGAAAAGCATTCTTCTTGGAGCCAGAGCTGTAAGGCAAATAATCCCACAACTTGTTTTTAAATATTGCCTTCGATTTTTTCCCTCTGGTAGAAGCCCCAGATTACCCAGAGCAGCTGCTTTTCCAGGTCACTCATGCGGCAGAGACAACCGTTTTACTGTTATCTACTCTCCCTTTATTTTCTATAGTAACAGAAACCCAAATTACAGCTGTGGACATAACACCCAGAATAAAGACAACATTTCCCAGCTGCTCCTCCCCCAGGTGGGGTCTGGTGAGCGAGACTGGCCAAGAGGATGACAGAGGCTGAGGTGTGTGCAACGTCCAGGTGGTGCTCTGGAACGCAAGGGACACGCCTTCCTTTCCACCTTCCCAGGAGTGGGACTGTGAACGTGGTGATGGTCGGCCGTCTCCAACAGTGTGAGGCCCACACCCCAGTGACAGGTGGATCCACCTATAAAGAACCTGAGACCATGACCCTGCCCAGTCACCATGTTCACCACTGAGCTAAGGACCCGACAGTGTGCATAACAGAAAAAACTTCCATCTCGCTGAAGCTATTATTTGTCGTTGTAGTTATGGGAGCCCAATACACGTCCAAAGCCAAGATGACGGAAGGCTCCTGAAATGCAAGGTCAATGAGCCGAGAGAGGCCCAGAGAAGGTGCAGCCTTTATTTTGCCCCAGTAACAATGGTGCATGGGGTCACTGGGCCTTATAACATGCTGATCCTGGACATGTGAATGTTTAGAATCTTCCCTGTAAATCATCCACAGCTAAAGGACACTCCGCTTTGGCAGAGCTACGATTCTTCTTTCTACCACACAGCGGGCAGTTCCACTGACAGTCAACCCCCTTTTTCTGCAGTTCACTCTATAAATGAGGCATTTCCAGAGAGATCTCAGACAACTTGTAAGTAAAATTTGCTGATTCAAATTTTTGCCCACTGGTCAGTCACTTGGGAATTAAATGGGATGTCTTAATGTAGAGAATTTCACCTGTGATGACTTTGAGAAGGTACAAAGTAGCCTCTCTGAGGTTAATTAATCATGATGTGATGGACCTCATTTGCCCCATGCATAGAATACTACTGATAATGAAATATCATGGGCATTAACTCAGGCCTTAGTCACTGGAGGGAGAAATTCATACACCAAAAGTAGGATTTCTACTTCTAAATCATTTACAGATGAGAGCAGGGATCTTCTATTTGTTTTAAATTCTGAACTTTATAAATAATGACCTAATATCACAGGAAAAATTTCCATTCATTAGCTAAAAACTTAAAGTATTAAGTTTGATGTAATTCAACACTTGAGAGCTTACTATATGCCAAGATAAGCATTTTCAATAGATTCCTTTTAAAAAAAAGGTGGTTGTGAGAATTAACAGATAAGAAGACTGAAGCACAGAGTGCTTAAATAACTTGTTCCAATTAGTAGCTAAGCTGGGACGTGAGTCCAGGCTGCCGGGCTCCAGAAGCCACGTCTTCCCTGAACTGGGTGTCACAGGAGACACAGAGATGAGTAAGATTTGCAGTCAGTCCTCAAGGGCAATCAATGTGGGAGACACAGATACGTACATCTAGGGATAACATGAGACAGAGCCACAAAAGCATCACAGTGGAAGTACTATGTGTTCTCCCAGTACAGCGGGAAGAGGATTAATACCATTTCAGGAGCTAGAGAAACATGTAACCCGCTACAGTTGCCCCTGCCCCAGAAAGATGTATCAGGCCCCATCTTCACTCACCACTATTTTCTGCCTCATGGGACTGAAGAAAATCCAACTTTATGTGGAGTAAATACTACACATTCTGCTGTCTGCAATGGGAAACTCAGGCAGTCCAGGTGAGCGTCCAAGATCCACAGTCCAGGGGCTGCTTGGCAACTTGGCCACCCTTCCAGGCTAAGAATCCATCCTAGGACATTCATTCTGTAGCCCTGCTAAGCAGTGACATAGGCCTCTACATACAACAGGAGGCCTGACTGAATCAAAACCATTAACAAATACAAAAGGTGGAGACACTGCATGGAATTGCGGTTACAGGTAACTGTTTTAAAGACAAGCAGACATGAGTTTAGGAGTTGATTCCACCAGTTGTTTAAAGAATTCATGTTATTAATAATTACATGTATAAGCTTACTTCTCACTATTTTCTCCTGCAAAATGGAACATCGCTATGTACTTTGTAGAGGTATCTGAACATCAAATGAGACAAAGTTCCTAGTATATAGTACGTGCTCTACAGTAAATGTCCAATAACAGGGAGTAATGACAGTAGCAATAGCATACTATTGTTTATTCTTCTGTCTTCCCTCAACATAAACTGTATGTTAAGTGACTGTAACAGCAGTGACAAAGCACTGTGAAATAGTGGAATGCCTCAAGACTGAACATTACATTAACTCACACCGAATCAACAGATAACAACTCAACGCTGACCCTGGGCAAGGCAGTGACAGAAGCCTGGGGGACATCTGTTATCACTGAGAACACAGGACAGAAGAAGCGTTTAACAACTTTGTGACCTTTAAAAATAAAAAGCACCTAGTCTACCAACAATTGCCAAAGGATAGAGAATTCTTTGTGGAGTGTGATTTAGATGTCACAGGATAAGGCCACTCAGGGCAGAGACAGGGCACACAGAAAAACATGAAGAGGTGCTAGTTACCTTGACCTAAGGACACAGCTCTACTGGATATTTCTGTTACATCAGGATAGACAGCAATTAGCACCTTATTAACCAGAGCCTCTAATTACCCAGACATTCCTTACACCAGAGGGGTTAGTCCCTGCCTGTGGTCCACCGGCCCTCTCTAAGGAAAACTGCCCAGTCCGTGGTCCCTCCTGACTGGGTAGCTTGGAAGGTCTGACTTTGCACCATGAGGCCAGCCCCAGGACAAGTCGATGTGTCAGACCAATTGCACATTCCCGTCCAGGGCTCTACACTACCAAAGGCCGAGAGATTAGGCGAGTCAGCCTCGGCAGTAGTATAGCTGGGACTCCAGCAGTTGAGAAAAGGTCTGGAAAGACCAGAATGACCCAACACCCCTAGTGAGGGGAGGAAACTGCATGCTGGCACTGGTGAGGTCCCCAAGAGGAGAGAGACCGTGAGGAAGAGGAGCAGCAGCCCCTCCCAAGACCACCTCACTGTCTGACAGTGTCTCAGCTGTAACCCCAGGCACCCTAATCACCATTCCCTTTACTCTGGACTCACCTGGCATTTCTTTTCTTTGCAACCAGGGTCTCCCCACCCCCCATCCCAAGTTATCCTAGCAATATACAAAAGATCCAATTTTTGGAAAAAATAGTGTGAAGGGCTTTTGATTTGGGTGTTGATCACAGGTAGGGTATCCATCAGGGCTGTGTGTTTTATCAAAAGCTCAAATTTCTCTTTCATGGACAGAAGTCATTCATAGATGTTTCAAATGTAAATGTTTTTATTACCCTGTAGATACAGCCCTTATCACATTAAGACTTGGATTCTATCAATAACAGTTGAATGTCTAGGTGTTTTATGGCATTTGTGAATTATTTTACTGGTTAAGCTAAAAAAAAAAATAGAAAGAATTGGAGCTTGAGTTTAAACAAAAAACCATCTGTAGCAAGCGGAGCAAAGCAAGCAAAAGATTAAGAAAACATGCTTCATAAACATGAGCTTGCCTTAAATAACACGGAAGTTCTAGAGTCCTGGGCAATTTTAACATGTAATTCATTCTCAGTGCATTGTAGCTTTTTGTCTTCCATTTGGCTTTTCCTGGGGTCTGCTCCCAGCCCACCCCAAAAAATCCTTCTGTGGGTTCCATTAGAGAGAAGTGATAAGATTGATAAATAGATGCATTTCTGTTCACGTGGTGGACCATTCCTTTCTGTTATATTATTAACTGACTCACCTCCCCCAGATCTTTGAAATGCTTTCTAATCTGGTCTCCTGATAAACCCCGAGCCCAAGTGGCTCTTGGAATTTGAAGGCAACAGTTTGTCTTC
The DNA here is from genome assembly GCA_963574885.1 of Lepilemur ruficaudatus. Lineage (NCBI taxonomy): Eukaryota > Metazoa > Chordata > Mammalia > Primates > Lepilemuridae > Lepilemur > Lepilemur ruficaudatus. The sequence continues at coordinate 12,510 of CAUYRT010057654.1, forward strand.
CCTACCCCAACTATGGCATTTAAGATAAAGAGCAAATAGTGCCATGTGACTAAATGATGTCTGTGACCTTGAGAACCTGCCACAGTGATTTCACAGCACTGTTTACTCACACAGCCTAAGCACTGCTAGAAAAGCCTAGTGATAAAAGATCCCTTTCACTTAATTCTAGGGAATAGTCAAGTGAGAGGCCCCAAGGAGAAATGGACACCACAGGAAGATGCCACTATTTTAGGGCACTGATGGCAAAAAGGATGGCTTTAAACTAAGAGGAGTCATTTCTTGATGGGAACCTCAGATACTGTGGTGGGAGTGACTCTTCCGTGGTGGGGGGTGCTTTCAGAAGTCGAATGAATGACATCTGGTAAGCACTGTCCTCCCCAGGCAGACTGAGAAGATTCGGAGATCGTTCCGGGGCCTGAGCATGTTTGCATACGGTGGAAGGAGTCCAAGTGTGGACAAGAAGGGCCTTCCACAGGAGCCACAGTTGCTATAGAACTTCCCTCTTGGGCTACTATCCTTCCAGAGATTGGCGCTCAGGGACTTTGGACACCATGGAGAAGGCTGTTGGGGGTATATAGTATGGAATCAGGGCCACTTCCTCTAAACGGTCCAGTTTTATAACATAGGGCTAAGTCCTCCAGCAGGGCTGCCTGAATCAAGAGATGAGTCCCCAGGGAACGTAGCCAGACTGTCCTGAGGACCACACTGAGACCACATGCAAGCCCAAAGATACCCCATCAGTGCTGGCCAGAGGATGGTTCTCCCCCGAGATTTTGTTGACGGGCTCTATGCTGACCAGCCAGACACAGAGCAGAATGCTTTCCCACAGATCCCGGAAGACCAGTCTCCCACCTTGTCACTCAGCTCTGGGAGACCAACGTCAACAAAACTCCCCATTACCCTTTCTGTAATCACATCGTCATAGAGAAGGTGGCTGTCACAGCAATGGAAACAATGTCCTGGGGCTCACCGGCATCTTTCTGCTGGAGGGGGTGCTGACTCCGGCTGGCCACTGTCTCCTGGGTGTCCTCCCGGGAGACACCTCCCAGCAGGGAGACAACAGCCAGAGACAACAACTGGCTTTATCCAGAACCATCACTGACATCCCTTGAAGTCCCCATCCCACTTTCCTAATGAGGCGGCTCTGCCCAGACCCACAGCTGATGAAGCCTGGCTGTCAGGCAGGGAGGGGCCTTACCCTGGAAGGGTTGCAGTGGTGGAAACAGCAAAACAGCAGCAGTGGTGGTGACATTTATTGCTCCCTTCCTGTGCACCTGACCTTGTACCATCGTGCCCTTCTGCAGAAAGCAGCCAAGCAGCCAAAGGGAAATTACATGCTCAGGTCCTGCCTGCCCCTCTTCCAGAGAGGGCACTCCTCCTGCTGGCAGGTCCATCTTCCTCATGACACCAGAGATATGGAAAAGGCGGGGAAGGGATTTGCTACTGGTGGTCTCCTGGAGCTGAGTCATAGGTGAGAAACTGCCACTTTATGTGGAATTTCACTGAATCCTGGCAACCACCGACACGCAGGTTCTATGATTACTCCCATTTACAGGGGAAGAAATGGGGTGTCAGACAGTTTAAGAATCTTACCCAAGGTCATATGGTGAAGGAGGGTGATACTGAGGATTTCAATCCCCAAAGTACGAAGCAGTGTCTGGCTCAGAACAGCCAGTCCTTGGAGAGATCTGAACGAGAAGAAATGCCGGTGTGGACACAGTGATGCCATCCTTGGCACAGCCCGAATCGGCGGCACTAGCGCCAGGGCTGCTCAGCTGGGCACCAAGTTGACGGTGCTTCCGGGGACCCTGTGCTGGGGTGGCTCCCTCCTCCCTGGGACAGCACATCTCCTTTCATCCCCACGGCTGTGGAGGGGGCCTGTGCTAACTGACCTGGAAAGAAAAGTGGACAAAGCCAGTTCATCCTTTCTGAGATAAAGGCCAGGATTATGGGCAGTCAACAAAACTGAGTCACCACGCTGCAAGTGAGAGTTGAACTGCTATAAAAACCTGATGAGCTGTGTGTGGAAAGGAAAACCCTCAGGTCTTAACCTGTCGAACTGAAGTGTGAATGGTCCTCCCCCGACGGACTGCAAACACACCCAACCTACTCTGCCAGCTTCGGCTCAGCTTCCTCCTCCTCCTCCTGGAAGCCTTCCTTGATTTCCTTATCCACCAAGAAGGGAGCTCCACTTCCTCTGAAGATCCACATTTTTACTCTCTGTGCCAGTCTCAGGACATTTAGGACAAACAAAATCAGTGGTTCACAATCCCAGCTGTGTACTAGGATCCACTAGAACAACACTTAAATAGTCAATGAAAAAATACTTATGCCCAGGCCCAACCACAGAACAATTAAATCAGGATCTCTGGGACTGGAACCAGGAATCAGCGTTATGAACAGGCAGCCCAGATGGAGAATCCCCGCTGCTATGCCTTAGAGATTTAGTGCGCCGCCCTCTTCTCCCGCCTTGCTGAGCTGCGCGCGGGCAAGGCCCAGCCGTGGGTAGCGCCCTCTTTAGCCCCAAGTCCAGGACTGCACAGTGCTCCAATGTTTGCAGAGCAGCTGCACCCTCGCCCTGAAGTCCAAATGATTTCCTGGTGGCATACGGGAGCATATTTTGCTTTTTTTGTGAGGTTGGAGTCCTATGTGTCCTCCCCTGCTTTGGGCAACCTGAGAATACGACTTCCAAAGAAAATAATCTCCGCCCCCCACCCCCCATGGGAGGAACAGGCTGTGTTGTTGGTTATCTCCTGCTTTCAATTAAGGAGGCTTCAGCCAGATTCCTTTCTGTGTCTCTAAGGCCCCAGCCTTATAAATGGCACGCTTTCAATTATGTATCTAAACAAAGGTGAGCCAGAGGGCAGCACTAAACACTCGCCTGGTGAACTTGAGCCCAACCCTGAGCCCTCGGAATTCTTAAGCTTACATGACTCGGCTTTGTGGATCCAATTTCCTTTAAAAAAAAAGGGGGGGGGAGGGGGGAGGGCATGTCAGATACGAAGCCATAAATTCCATGTCAGAAGCGAAAGGCACGCCAGAGTGGAGCCGTAAGAATGCCGTGCTTGTTGGCTGGTGGCGAAGCTGTTGCTAGGCTGCTTAAATCAAACAGTCCCCACTCCCTGGCGAGGAGACAGAGCCACTGAATCCCTTCCAGCTTTGTGCTGTCTCCCCCATCAAAGGACACATGTATCCCAGATCGCCAGTGAATGACAGGTCCCCCCACAGCAGTCTGTGGACATAGATGAAAGGCTGTCTCTCACGTGCAATGACAGCCTTCCTGGCTTGTCATCAGTCAAGTGTTCTAGACTATATTTCTTCTCCGTGGGGATGGGTTTGTGCATATTCCCTTGAAGCACCAGCCTGTGATGTGCATATGACACAGCCTGCTGTGATACGGGTACAGATGGTGGCCATGGAGTCCATCAGGGAATCAAGTTCGCTCTCACCTGCCATCAAGTGTCATCAGCAGTGAAAGAGTAATCTGGGGACAAACCAGCTGACGTCGGGATACCTGGTGTAATACCAGCAGCAGTAACAGCAGCTGTTATTTATGAAGTGCATGTTAGGTATCCAACCATCCTTCTCCCTATCTAACCAGGCCTGACCCTGCTTAGCTTCTGAGCTCAGACAAGATCGGGCATGTTCAGGGTACAGCCATAGACCCATCATCCTTCTGAGTGCTCTGAACTGCAGTACTGCAGAGAGGCATCGGCCTTATTTTATAGATCAGGAAATGGGCTGAGAGAGATGAAGCAACTTGCCAGGTCACACAGCAAATGGCAGAGTTGAGATTTGTGCCCAGATCTGCCTGACTTTAAAGCCTGGTATCCTGATCACGCTATTCCACAACCTCTTTAGTCCCAGTCCCAGGACTGACGCTCAATAATGTTTCTTTAATCCACCTCTCTTCTCCCTCCCTGCTACCATCCACCTTAGTTCAGACCTTTAAATTGCTCACCCTCACCAGTTTTTAGCTTCTTAATTCATTTTCCTGCCTCTGGGCTTGTTTCCTATCCCATCAAGTGCAAATATTTTACAAGATAACTATTTTATTACCCTGTGTAATATCACTTCTTGGCTCCCATTGTGTACAAGTCAAGTCCAAATCCTTTGCAAAGCACAAGTGGCCCTTCTCCATCGTTTCCCACTGTGATCCAGTCACAGCAAGCGTCCAGATATTCCGGACGGCCCTCATCTTAACACCTTCCTCTACACCTATGGGCTCAACTCAGAATATCCCCTCTGTCAAACATTTCTGGCTCCTCCTTTGGTGCCTGTTTGTTTACATGTTTATCTGTCCACCCAGACTGTGAGCTTCCAGGAGGTGAGAGGCCTGTCTTGTTCATCTTTGTTATTTCCCCAGGTTCCGGCAAAAGGTAAGTGCTAAACATATATTACCCACGCACTCACTGATTAAATGAACAAAATCTCAAAGTTTTAGAAAAAAAAATTACCAAAGATCACTGAGTTTTTGACAAATAAATATACATGCATGAGGTCTTAGTGTAATCAAACTTAACAACTCCCATGCTATAGTTTACAGATTTTATGTATCTCTGTAATAACCCCCAAGAAATTAGATTTATTCTACTCAAAGGTGTTTTCCTTAGTAAAGGTTTGCTATTAGTAGTAGTAGTACCTGATCCTACCTTTTTCTTTCTTAGTCCAAATGCAATTTTCTTGGTCAATTGAAGACTCTGGTTGACCACTACTGTTCTCACTTGTTTAAATCAAGAGCTTGTGCCTGGATTAAGGTGACTGGCAGGTTAAATTGGGTGTGCCTTAGAAGCACTAGACAGTAGCATTTTACAGGCTGACTCCATGACAAATGCTCTCAAGCGTTAACCTGCTGAAGTCTGGGATGTTCTCCCGCCTTCCCCATGTGAAATGAAACTTAGGTCTTCCCCACACTTCAGAATTTATCACAGTTTCCTCTTTCTCTTTGATGCCTTCGCTGCCTGTCTAAGCCACACAGGCACAGACTTCCTGTCCCCCTGAACTTGCTCTCTGTGCCACCCAGACTCTGTCAAGGTCGCACGAAGCAAATCACAGTGGAGATGACTGCCAGGGAAAACAAAAATCCTGGCCCCTCCTCCCTGCGGTGCCATGAATGCATCACAGGGCACTGGGAGGCGGATTCACCTTTCTGAGCCTTTGTTTCCTCACTGCAAAATGAGGGAGTTAGGCTAGTTGGGTTGGATGGCTTCTAGACTTCCTTCCAGCTCTAAAATTGTGTGAAAAGTGCTTGATATCTTGATAATATTTGAAAGTTCCCTAATGGGGTGGTGGAAAGAGAAGTATAGAACTTTGAGCCACATTCAAACTATTAGGAGTTGAAAACGATGATCGGATGTTATGTCCCTCTTCACTTGCCAAAGGACCACACGATGGCATCTGCAAATTAAATGTGAAACCAGGAGATGGCCCAGCAGATGACAGTCACCGTCACTGAGCCTGATGCTGGGTTGTGTTAACTATGCCTCAAAACATTCATCATGATCAAGTTGGATTATTGCAATTGTACACAAACCCAGAATTACACACATGGGAAAATACTACTTAAACATTCAGTCATGATCAACCACTATGCATTCAAGACATAATGCTTTAGATGAGCCACTGCACATCTTCCAAAATGTAAAAAACAGATGCTAAAGTTTGATTCCTCTAAGGATGAGCTTTAAATTGTAGGCAATTTGGCAAGAGAAAGGGGAGACTTGGAGAATCAGCGGTTTTCTTACTAAGTTAAACAATTTTATATCTTCTAGAATAATTTATAAAGACATGTTAAAATGAGAACAAAAGTGTCATTCAGTATAAAAGATAAGTATAGCAGAAATGTAGGCTAAAGAGCTTCTACAGTTCAAAACTATTTTTAGGGCTAATTTTCCTGGCAGCTGAGCACAAAGAATGGAGACATAAGTTAGTTCTCACATGGGCTTGTACAGGAGGTAAGCTATTTACTATTAATAAAAGGATGATCACCACTCAGAATCCCAACAAGCAATACAAGGCACACTAAAATCAGCATAGTCCAAGAGGGGTTGTTCACAAAGGGAGTGCAAATAGGTAGGCAAGGGTGTAGGGGAGCCAAGAGGGCAGGTGGGGGGACTCAGGGCTGCCCACAGCAGAGCTGTGTGGGTTGAATAATGTCCTTTCCCAAAAATTCATGTCTACCCAGGAACCTCAGAATGTAATCTTTTTGGAGAGAGGATCTTTGCAGATATAAATAAGGTAACAATTGAGATGAGATCCCATTGGGTTCGGTGGACCCTAAATCCAATGACAACGTCTTTATGAGAGACAGAAAAGGACCTCTAGAGACACAGAAGGCAGACACGTAAAGGTGGAGGCAGAGAAATGGAGCATCTACTAGCCAGGAAGCACCAAGGACGGCCACGACCGCCAGAAGTTAGGAGAGAGACACGGGAAGGTTTCTCCCTCAGAGTCTCCAGAAGGAATCAACCCTGACTGCAGACTTCTGGTCTCCTAGACTGGAAGAGAAAAAAGTTTTGTTGTTTTAAGTCACCGATTTTGTGGTCATTTGTTACAGCAGCCCAAGTAAGACACCACCCCTCTTCCTAAAGGGACGAAGGAGGGAGAGGTAACCAAGCCCAGGAGAAGAAAACACTGCTGAGCAGACCACCTTTAAGTGCAACAATGACCTTCAATCAAAGGAGAGAGCCACCCACAGCAGCCTTGCAAGAAACAGCCAGAGGACCAGTGTCCCCAAGTCTTTCCTCCCTCCGGTCTCTACCTGGGGGTCCCCCACTGGCTACACCCCACAGGAAGCCAGGGGAGCTGCAGTGCACACAGACCAGGCTCCCAGGCAGACAGCAGGAGGTAGGAGAGTGGAAAGTGCGTGTCTGGAGGAGCAAACAAGACACAACCATCACTACTGGGGTCATAAAGCTGGAAAGCATCAACGTAAATCTTGGCTTCCTATTAATATAAAGTGACTATTACTCTCCCCAGAAATAACAGATGTCGAAGACCTAGTCAGTTTCTTTCTCCTCTACCAGGTCCTCTCCTCCTCCATCCTCTTTAGCTGAGCTTTGGTGAACTCAAGCCCCTCTGCTCCGTCCTCCTCCACACTCAGCCTCCATCACGGCACGTCCTGTCAGCGCCGATTCTCGCGTCTGCACCTGCAGCCCGACCTCTCACGCCAGCCCAAGTCCCGTCTTCCAAAGACCCCAGGAAATCTTCACTGAGATATCTCATAAAACATCTGAAACGCAACCGTATCTTCTTTCCAAAACCAACATCTCCTTTGACATTGCTCATCTCATTTCTCTAATCCATCTAGGCTCAAACCCTCTAATTCATTCACTTTACCCAAACGTTGAGGCCTATCAGTGTGAACGTGCTTCCTTCTCACCATTTCTACAGCTGCGCTGTCCCCGTCCAGGCAGGCTGCCTCCGTCTACACCTGGACAACGGCAAATAAGCTCTAAGCTGACGGTCACACTCCCGGCTCCCAGCTCCTCCAGCTCTGCCACGGCCAACGCAGGACTGCCTTCCTCCTGTGCCCAGAGACAATTCCTCAATTGTCCCTCCCGCCTCATGTTCCTCCTTGTCTGATCCATCACCCTCCCCCTGGCTGCTGAGGATCTTCATGTTCCGACTCTATTCTGCTTTGCCAACATGTGTCAACAAGAACCTTGCCATGGTCGGCTGTTTCCTTTGCTGTCCTATCCTCATGCCGTGCTCACATCCATCCCTTTATCCCAACACGAGAGCAGCTTCTTAAATTCTAGATACTAGGGTCCTCCACGAATCCAGCTGAAACCGAAGGCATCTGTCAAAAATCTGACCTTCCCACAAGATGCGCAGTCAGCCCTTCCTTTGTGATGAGCAGTAAATACACACCTGATCATAAACCTGTACATCTCTCCCTACATTATTTTCCAGACTGATTTGCAAGCAATGTGTTATGGTAATCGGTGTTTCTCTGGGGCAAGAAAAGTACAGCACAGCGACTAAGAGGTTAGGCTTTGCGGTCAGACAGACCTGCGTTAGAATTCCAGGTGATCCATATATTTCCTGTGTGACCTCAGACAAGCTATTTACCTCTTCTCTGTGCCTCAGTTTTCTTGTCTGTCAAATGACAATTGGAAACTTGTCTCAGCATCATTGCAAAGGTGCAAAGAGATCGTTTATGTAAAATGCTTAGCATAGTGCATGTATGAAGTCAGGCTTTTCATCCTACGAAAATGAATGGAAAAGTCATGGAGCTTAACTGCAGGCCAGTGAGTGAGTGTGGCCCAGATATGAGCAGTTGGTTGCTGGGTTACATCGTTTGGTTTCCTCATTCTCATCCACCGTGTCCTTAAAGCTAATGTTTCTGCTCAGCCATGCTGGGTCCGAGAACAAGCAGAAATAAGCTTCCAGACTGTTTTTTCTAAACAAGCAAACACCAAGTCAGTGCTCCTGTGCTTTGCCAACTCTCCTATGTCCTCAACAGATGCTCTGAGGAACGGGCCAGGGTGGGTAGTGGCCAGGATATCATTTCCACATTTATCAACACTGATAGTTGCCTCCGGGGCACTGAGCAACAGTCAATGTCGAAAGCTAACAAGAGGCCGATGTAAAGATACAAATATGAATGAAAAATTATGTAGATGAGTAACTGCAATGGATAGCAATCTAGCCAGATCAAAAATTTTAAGAATACTGTCTGTAAGTTAATTGCTATCGTTTAACACAAAGCAAAATACTGGGAATTGTATATTTATTCTTACTGTGCATTCATAGATACATGATAAATACTAAGAAAATGCTAATATTTTTGTTTTGAATGTGATTAATACAAAGGGACAAAAAAAAAAACTTGTTCCTTAACCAGCATTCCTCACAGACACACACTGAAACAATGAGATATTGGACACATTCTGAATCTAGTACATTTCTTAAGTCTGCAGCCACATACCACACAAAAGAAGAACTTCGGTGCCCGGTGGAAACGAGCCATGTCCATACAGGAGGGAATTAGAAGACAGTTATTTCCTGTGTGTGCTCTCTAATAACCTTGCTTAAACCCTGAGGGTTTCTTCCCCCTGAAAACTACTTTTAGATGGGAATGATTTATTAAATGTCATTATTAATGAGCTGGGTGAGAAAATGAGTAATTATTTAAGAGACCCAACATGTTTTTCAAAGCAACAGAACTGGCGTGGCCCTAATGGGAAGACCGGGCAGCACAGTGACCGCGTGCTTTTCGTTGTACAAGGACGCCAGCCTGCGAGAGGCGAGAAGCCAGCCGGAAAATCAGTGGTGGGACGGGTGGCTGGCTCTGCGTTCCATTAAGGGAAGAGGGGAGTGGTCTGCTGGGTGGACAGTTTAGGAGGCAGAGAAAGCCTGTGAACCTGGAGGTGACAGAGAAGACGGCCCCTGGTTATGTACCCTGCAAGTTGGCAAAGGGTACGCTCAAAGAAGAAGGGGAGAGGCCTGGCAAGAGACTGGACAGCCTCATCTCCGGCAGAGCTATGTATCCCAGGTTAGAGATAAGGAAACAGAGTCGGCGCTGGAATCCAAGCCCGCCTGGCTGCGAGCCTATGCGCCTGCCGTCAGGCCGCACTGTCTCCCAGGAAGCAGGGAGAGCGCAGGGCCCCGTTGTTATGCTTGCACCACCTGGGCTGGCAACTGGGGGAACCGGGACGTGCACAGCCTGCAGCGACAGCAGTAACCATAACAAGAACAGTATCACCACTGTCTCGCATCAGGCCACGGCTTCACGATCCTTTCCAGGGAACTTCCCGTGCCGCAACACTTGCCTAATCTCAAATTTATAAGATCAGTTTAATAAGCTCCTCAAGGGAGGGACCAATTCTGCATCTTTTATAGCATTTAGCTTTAACAGCCTTCTTGCCACCAGATTTATGTATCCCGTCTTAGAGATAAGGAAACGGGGGCTCATAGGTGCTGAGGTTCCATCTTTGACAGCGTCAGTAGGCTGACACTAGACAGCACGGTTCACGGCGACACTTAATAAGTGCTGATTACTCTGCTGGACGCCTCAATCCACACGTGGCCCTCCCAGTGAGTCACTTGAGAGCGGCTGTCACTCTGCTTTGATCTGGCACTTTGTTTTTGGGCAGCTCAGCCTTCGATGCGGCCAACACCAGCAACCTCCCAGGCCAGTTCGACTTGGAAGGCCACCCTGACATTTCCCGCTGGCTCAGACCCCGAGCTTGGAGCCCTGTGCGTGTGAGGGTAGCTGCTGGCCAGGTCTGTGTTTTCTATGGAATACAGACTTCCCTTGGGGAATTCAGGCATGTTTTTCTCTGTTTTTCTTCTTCTTCTTCCTTTTCTTTAAAAAAAAGGGGGGGGGGCTATCACCCTAATCTAAGTGGCATCTGCTGACTTTAAAGAACACACACTTAATCTTTGCCCCAGAGCACCCTTGCCACGACACAGATTGCCTTTTGGTTTCAATCACTAAAACATCAAGGAAAACTCACCAGTTTTAGCAGACATGTTTTCAGTTGTTTTGGCCACAGTTTCTTTGGTTTTTCTGTGGTCATCAATAAGTCTCTATAATTTCAATTTCTAATTCTCTTGATCCTAGCTCAATTGACGCCTGGAATTACAATAACCCGGGGGCCAGGTTTAGACACACATGGTTCTGCTTTTATGTTTGCAAAGCCAAGGGGCAGGAAGCTCTGATATTTATTTTCCTTTTTAAATTTATGCATGTTTAGCTATCTCCAAAGATGATTTCAGGTCATGTAAAGTAATTCATAAAGTACAAAAGAAGTGTAGGAAGGAAAAGCAGAACTAGAGAGAGACCCAGAGCAGAAAATATACATTTGTCACACCCTACACACTATCTGTGATCAGCCCACACAGTTGCCTCTAAAGTTTTCTAGCTGGCATCGAAGCGTGCAATTAACAGCTATGTTTTACTTGAAGACCAGTTTATTCAGGAATAAATATAACCCAGTCTTAAAAGTAGCACCTACTTAACAGATGACTGCTCTGAGCCAGGTATGTGCTAACCACTTTCTCTACATACACAAGGGGGCTACTTAAGCATGGCCTTGAGCTGATTTACCAGAAATGCTATCATTTCCAAATCTGGGCTATTAAGACTCTCCTCCGCCCATGTCTTCTCAGAGCTACTATGTTCCCACTTCCTGAGACGGGACACTCAATGGCGTTCTAATTTTACCATCGAGCCGTAGCTGGTCAGAATTGTCAACACGAGTCCTTTTGAGAGACAGCCTGCCGTGGGCACAATGTGCGATTAGAAGACCAAAGTCATCTTGAATTTTGAAAATTAAATCATAAGAAAAATGATTCTTTGGGAATAAACAGTACCTTAAAAATCGTGCTGGCTCTATCTTGCTCTCCTCTAACTCTTACAAAATCATCTTCGGAGGGCAGCGATAGAGGCGAGAGGCTGAGGTGTCAGGCTGTCAAGGTTCAAATCCTACCTCTGCAACTTCCCAGGTAAGAATTAGACAAGTTACTCTCCGCCAGCCTCAGTTTTCTCATCTGCACAATAGGAACAAGAGTGTCTCCTTCACAGGTTGGAGGGGAAAACGAAGAGGATAATGCAAAGGAAGCTTAAGAAATGTGCCTGCCCTGTCTTCATGCTCAGTAAACATTTGTGCTTTCTCTTCTGATTAACTTTGCAGCACCCAACTGCCCTCATTCATGGAAGCCACGTTGCCAAGGAAAGGGGACAATGACACAGATTTTTCTTCTTCAGAAAAACCTCTACTTTTTCTCTTGCGAGGAATGCAAATATCTGCAACTCTTCACAAGGCGGAGGGATAAGAAAGAGCCAGTGAGAATGAGAAGGGCCAGCAAACACGTCAAGTGGCCCATAGCAGCTGCCAGTGTTTGTTGTTGCAACCGTGCCCGTGGATGGATGCGAGTCATTAACATTCCTCCGCTGGGGGGGAAATGATCTGCCCCGAAAGGGAGAGTTGGGGTCACCGCGGTTTATCTTTGTTTACCTCCCGCTACGACTCATGCTCAGGGTCTGTTTTTCTTCTCGGATGATCTGGCTCATTACCGTGGACCTTCCTGGCTTGCTAACCAAATTTCTATATAATCAGTTTTCACGTTGTGACCTGGGTCCTGAGACTGCAGATGCTTTGGAAGCCCTCCTGGGCAGGGCTACAGCGGAATGTGGCAGGAGCATAGGATAACTTAAAAAGTGGCCGGAACATCACAGGAAACGTCGCGAACACGCTGCTGAGTGTCTGCGATGGCCGTCCACACCACTGCGTGCCAGGGTAGAGTCTTTGTCCAAAACCAACTTTCTTCTGGGTCTTCCTTCGAAAGCAGTATGTGACTTTCTTTCCTTAACAGTATTCTCAGGTTCAGATCATCTTGCAATAAACCAAACATGAATTACGCTTCTTAGTGCCAGCCAGACTGCTCAAATGCTACTTTTTCCCCTGGAATTCTCCCTCATGTCTATAAGTTTAAACCAAACAAGACATAAGCAAACTGAGAACGCACACTGTTTTCCTCAAAGCAGGCGGGACAGGTCCGTGCAGATGGGCTTGTTACTACACAAGTTGTTTTACTTCTATGCTTCTATTTTCTCATTTTTGCAAAAATGGGAGCAGACAAGATTGCTAAAGCCCTTTTGAGCAGAGAAAGCTGAAAGAACAGAGTGCAAAAGCGGCTTTTATTACTGTGAGCTGATTTATTCATTAACCAACCCATGAACAACATTGTTGTTATTTGTATGAAATCCTGGGCATTCTGCATTCTTGGAATATTCAAGTTAGCTACTCTGGGGTTAAAGTTCCCTTTAATTGAGGGAGAAGGACTTTTCACCTGTTTTTGAGGTAAAAAAAAGTCACTTATTCACATAAAAGAGATATCTTAGAGGCATTCCATATATCCTACATACACCCCAAAGCAAAGCTCACCGCATCCCCTATAACGCACACCACTATCTTGTTTTTGATGTGTCAAGCATCACTGGGCCCTAAAGTCCTCTGGTCATATAGAAGTCCCAGTCTAAGACTGAAGAGTGTCCATGAATTGATTTGGTGAAGCCACCTATCAGTCCTATTCCTTTCTTCCTAGACATGTTTATAAGCTCCACTTAAAACCAGATGCGCTAAGAGTGAGGATTCAAAGCAGCAAGTTCCCAGAGCACCAGGTTTTCCACTGGCCGTTAGCAGTTAGGCCGGCGGGCGGTTCAGAGCCACAGCCTCTGAAAGTCACGTTCCTTGGGTTTGGAGGACGTCAGGAACATTTTCCTGACCATTGGACAGACATAGTCACGGGTGTTAGAGAGTCTCAAAGAGTAAAAGAGGGCTCTGTCACAGGATCAGAATGTCCAAGACTGCTGGGCACAGGGGTGTGCCACCGCCTGCGTCCCTGTCCATGGTTCTGAACGCAGCAGGGCATTTCTCTGGCAAGTTGGGGGTGGAGGGAACTTGCGCCCGTTACTAGGCCTTTGATCAGTGTCGTGAGAAAGCAGGAGACAGTATACTGTGTGTTGGGCATAAAACAGTGTTTATCATCACTTTGTTGGCTTCCACCCCATGGCAGGCACAGTATTCAGTCAGTAATTACACACATTTTGAAGAAAGGTCATGATTAAGAAAGCAAGCCATTCACAATATCACTACAAACAGAACTGTAAATCACTTGTTTGCTGACAGGCTTCTGTCCGGACATCATAATCATTTTCGCCTTCAGCTGTGATCCGTGTAGATTGAGGGCCGTATGTCAAACTTGGCTATTTGCTAATCAGTGGGCAGGAGGAGAAGGTAACTCCCCCTCAAGTAGCATAGGACATAGCACACGTGGCACGGGGATGAAGTGGCCATTAAGTCACAAGAAGACACCGTGCTAGTAGATGCTATCGGGGACTCCCCCAAATCCCCTCTGCACTCACACTTTCAACACCCGTGGGGCCAACTTCCACCAGCCACCGTCCCCAGCACTCACCTGAGTGCCTGCTCTGGCTCCCGGCTGGTGGCCAACCCAAAGCAAGAAAGAGCAAAGTGCCTGGGAATTCACACTGCTTTGGGAGCAGCCTCAACCAATGACTGAGGCTCCCTAGCCCCTGGGCTCTCATTCTATATTATTCCCAGCTGGATTAAGCCCCAGTAAGCCACAGAATATGCTAAAGGCAAGTTAAGTCATACCTGAGTTTTAACACACACTCTCTTAGCTGCCTTCTCTGCCCTGTCTCGCCTCTGCACAAGTGCTCTTTGGGATCACCTCCCAAACAAACCACGTGGACTTAAATCTTTGCCTCAGAGTTGCTTCTGGGGAAACTGAAACCCACTACACCAAGCACGATGCCCCTGTTATAGGACTACAGCTGTCAGAGCAGGCCAGTGGCAGATGAACCTGGACCATCAGGCTGCTTCCCATGTGCCCTGAAGGGGCTTTTCCCTGGGACTCAGCCACGGTCTAGCTTTTTGGCCCCTCGACCAAGAGCTCACCTCGGATCAGTACGGGCTCTGCAGGCTTTGGACTCAGTCGGAAAGGGCAGTGCTAAGAGGAATGAAGTAAAACAGGAAGGAAAAAAAACAGATACCATGAGGTTGCACACTAATCTCGCACTAAATATGAGAACACTTGAGTCCTCTGGATGCTCAAATTACCTGAAGAAAATTATAAATGAGCTAGAAAATGTATTCTGCCACCAGTACATGGCTTTCCAAAGTCTTTAAGTTAAAAAGACTTTTTATAAAACAGCACCCATTTGCTTGTAGCATTGATAGAATGGTGTGGAGGAAGAGGAGGGGCCAAAAGAGAATGGATTTAATACTTTATAATTAGGTCTGGTTTTCTAAGGCTGAGCTGTGACAACAGCAACATTCCAGGATTGGAATTAGCAACATACAGGATTTGTGACTGAGATGGAATTACTCTTAGTTTTAGGATTCAGTGAAGTTTTTGGAATTTGTCAATAATGCTACACAAAATTTGAAGGCTCATTGAAATGCAAACTGAAAGTTTATTTCCCCATCCATCCTTCCACCCAAATAATTACTTACTGAGCACCTACTCCGTGCCAGGCATTGTGGGAGGTGATGGCAGAGCCTGTCCTCAGGGTTATTAACCGTTCAGGATGGGAGAACGGTTTGAAGTCTTACATACACGTAAAACTGCAAGTGTAGAAGGAG
This sequence comes from Lepilemur ruficaudatus, assembly GCA_963574885.1. Taxonomy (NCBI): domain Eukaryota; kingdom Metazoa; phylum Chordata; class Mammalia; order Primates; family Lepilemuridae; genus Lepilemur; species Lepilemur ruficaudatus. The sequence continues at coordinate 27,629 of CAUYRT010057654.1, forward strand.
TAATACCTAGAGCAGGTGAGTGTAAGGAAACAAGCCGTCTCATGCCATGCTGGTTGAAATGTAAACTGGTATAATTTTCTGGAGCGCAATTCACAAGAAAAGTCTTAATGTGGTTCTCCCCCGGAGACCCCTGGAATTCTAATGTCTAAGAATTTATTCTAATAAAATGATGAATATACACAAACTAAAGAATGTTATTTGTACTGTCATTGATGAGAGAAAATCAGAAAACAAAATGTCTTAGGCATTGTTAAAGTAAGCGACATAATCCACATAAGGAAGTGCTATGTGATTTCTAAGACACACGCGTTAGCTGTAAGATATATAATGAATTAGGAAGAGGTTAATGGTATACTAAGTGAAAAAAAGCAGACTATACATAAATTATTGCATCATTTTTAATGTCCATAAAATCTCTCAATCTAAATGTTGAGATTTTTCTTTGCATGGTAAAATTATGGTTAGTTTTTAAATTTTAGATCAACAGTGTTTTCTAAGTTCTATACAGTGGTATGTAAGGGTCTTACTTGAGAAAGAACAATTATTTAAAACTGAGGTTTTTGAATTCAGTAAAGAGCAGGGATGGACCACAGCTGCAGTTCCACGAGGGGACTGACTCCCACATTCAGATCTGTCTTGGCACACAAGAGACCAAGGTGAAGCTGCTTGTGTTAGCCCGAGCGACAGAACAGCAAGAACACAGAGAAACTGACTGCTTATTAATAGAAGGGTGAAATTGGATCTTTAACGCCTACAGTGCTGTCACAAAACTTCAACTTCAGAAAGTCAGGAATCTAGACCTCCAGGGTCCCCCTTTCCCGGAAGTCACAGAGCAGACGCAGTCACACCCAGAAGTCCTGGCCTCGGCCGTGTTTCAAATGCTCACCCTTCTCTAAGCACTTCTCAGGGAGGGTGCACCTTACCCTGCGGGAGCCCACGACGAAGGCAGAAAACAGAAGGACTTTGGACAGCACGATAGAGCACGGGAACATAGTAAATTTTACAGAATCTGGTCGGATATTTTCTTGCCTAGTGTGCATCAGTTAGTGTTCATTTAGTTAAAGGTGAAAGAAAATCTGGCTAAACTGGCTTAAGCTGGAAGGGAACGTATTGGCTCACACCACTGGGAAGGTCTAGTTGAAGAGGCCACTTGGTCCAAGGCACAAGAGATACCCTCAGGATCCATCTCTCAGCACGACCACACCTGGGCCTGCTCTGTTCTTGGGTTTGCACAGGGCTCTGCAACTTCAGGCTCACGTGCTCACACCGCCACATCCAAAGGGCCTGTGTTTCTTACGTCACTGCTGTACGTCCTGAAATTTATTCTCTCCCGCTGGCCCAAGCTGGGTCACATGCCCAGCTCTGCACCAATCACTGCCATTTGGGGGATGCTGCTTTGACTGGCTCACACCTCAGCCACAAACTCTGACACCCTGGCACCAGGATGGGAGGTCCGTTCAACCACAGGTACTGAAAGTGGGAACAATTTCTCCAAAACAAAAGTGGAGTGATGTTACTAGAACGAGGGAATGGATGCTGCTCAGCAAAAAAAACGAAAGTATTGCTCATTAAAATAGACATGTTTTACAGAAAAAAATACATTTGATTAAATATACTCTTGTCAGTCCCAAATTAAGTCGACAGGCATTAGGACAACAAAGAAATATCCCCTTCCCTGCCTTCTATTTTAACTTACAGCTTATATGTTGGGGTGTGTTGGTGAGGATGGGTATATTTGTACGCACATGCACCCCATACATGATGCAGAGACTTGTAATTTTAAAAGTTATTTAAGATGTTTAAGAACTTTATTACCATTTTATGATTGTAAAATGTCCATAATTTCAAATCTGTAAAATTTTAGAAATTATAAGAATATTTACCCACAATTCCACAACCCAATATTAAACTTTTTGTAGTTATCCTTTCACTTTATAATATACATTTGCTTTTGTAAAAATAGTAGAGAGCATACTGACATACCGTTGAGCATGCTGCTTTTTGCTAAATTTCATCCCATATGCATTTTAGTCTTAAAATTGTTAGTTTCTGATGGCTGCAAAAAATTCATTTTCTGTTTTTAGAACAAATTTTACTACTATGTCTTATGTTATATTTAACAGCTTTTCATAATCTATAGCCTCCTCTTTAAGATTTCCTTACATTCAGCTTTCCCCCTCTTCCTCCCTCCTTCCCTCAAACAAACAAAAAGATTTCCTTAGATTCAATTACTTGATTCAGGTTTTTGGATATTTGAAGCCTTTCATATCATGGCAGAAAGCTTAAGTAATGAGGAAAATAGCTGATTCTCCACACATCTGAACTTGATTAACTTTTACCTAAAATTGATAGCTTTTAACTGAATATAACCAGGAGAAATGGCTTTGTCAGGAAAGATTTTTATTCTTCCAAAGACATGTTCCACATTATGTAGGACTCACACCCTTAACAAAGTTTCTTAACACATGTCAAATATAAACTTTGGCCCATGAACAGAGA
>CAUYRT010057655.1:0-75521 GCA_963574885.1 Lepilemur ruficaudatus
GCCCGCGCGCGCAGCGGGGCCGGGGACGGCTGAGTGCGCACGGGGCCGCCTGGGGCGTGGGGGGCCGGGGGAGCGTGGGCAGGGTGGGCTGAGTGGGCAGGGGCCAGTGTGGGCAGGGGGCAGCATGGGCAGAGTGGGCAGGGGGCAGCAGGGGCAGTGTGGGCAGGAGGCAGGGTGGGCAGGGGCAGAGTGGACAGGGGCCAGCATGGGCAGGGTGGGCAGGGGCCAGCGTGGGCAGGGGCAGTGTGGGCACAGTGGGCAGGGGCAGTGTGGGCAGAGTGGGCAGGGGCCAGCGTGGGCACGGTGGGCAGGGGCCAGCGTGGGCAGGGGTCAGCACAGGCAGGCGCAGCCTCTCCAACCAGGAAGGGGAGACAGGAAGGGCATACCCTTGAACAGTCTCAGGGCCGCAGAAGGGGTGGGGAAGGAGGGCATGTGCAGCACGACTAAATCCCGCCTGTCCAGGCAGGCGTTAAAGTGCTCACATCCCAAAAGGGGCCCTGGCTGCGTGAGATGAGGAAGCAGCTCAGACAAACCTGGAGGCTGCCGCCGCCACAGACGTTAAGAGCAGCCGAGGAGGGGTGGCCGCTGTTCCTCGCTGTGACCCGCCATCTCCTGGAGCTTACAAGTGTTGCTTTAATAAACACTTCAAATAGTAAAAACTAACTTTTACAGAGAGTGGAAAACCGGGTGAGAGCCCTGGCCGTCGCTCTCCCCTCCCTGCTGGCACCCGCCCTTTGAGCGCAAGGGGCGCAGAAGCTACGGCGCTGGGTTACTCGTCCCACCAGCAGGCAGCCTGAAGACTTCTCCCAGCTCCACCAGGTCTGTTCATACCTTCCAACTTTCAGAGCGGCAGGGACACTCTCCCCTGAGCCGAGCGAGTCATCCGAAGCAAAATGCAGCTGGGAAGCCTTCCGCTCGCTCTCTCTCACGGGACAGTCGTCTAGGAGAGAATGCCGAGGACTGAGGAGGGCAGGTGGGGGCACCACCTTCCACCCTGGCACACACCGGCAGGGCATCCATCCCCTCAGGGCTGAGCCTGCCCCACACAGAAATACTGGGCTTTGGGGAACACATGGTTTCCTAGCGATGCCAGCGTGATGCTGAGGCCACCTGCTCTCCCAGAGCAGGAAGCACAGCAGGCCAAGACGGGTCACACATGCCCCCTTTCAGTGAGCACACTGGGCCACAGACTCCCGACTGTCCTGCCATCCCCTGCCAAGCAGTGACCGCCCCATGGGACACAGGACATGCTCTCGTCACAGGAGGTGGGCACAGACAGGCCCCCCAACCCCACAAGACACTCTGCACCACCACCACCCCTGCCCCGGCTGTCCTGGGCAGCTGAGGGCCTGCGCAAATGAAACCTGCCCAGCTCAGGGAAGCCCAGCCAGGACTCGGGGCTCCCCTGTTAGTTCCTCAAAGCACTTTCAGAAGGTTGGAGAAAAACTGTTTTGACAGCTAGTTATTAAACAAGTGGTCTTCTGGCCATGGTCAGGCTGTGGCATTCTCACCAGGGGACTCTCTAAGAAGATTCTAATCCCCATCACTAACCTGTGCTGCTACAAAATGGGCCTGAAACAGAAGGGCCCTCTGCACTCACTTTTGACAGACAGTTCTCTTCAGTCTCCAGAAACCTCTCTGAGGTATAAATGAATGCAGTTTAAAATGTTAGACTGCCACGTACAGACACGTGGAAGATCACTCCATGGTCAAAACTTCCCCGGCCCCTCGGTGATATAACCACCCAACTCCAACACCAACAGCCCTGGGCAGCCTGGCCCGGCCCCAGCTCAGCATCCACCCACTGAGGCTCTCAGCTGCTCCTCAACCTGCGTTCTCACCTAGGAGAGGGGCCACAGCAGGACCCCGCTCCTGGGGCTGCAAAAGGATAGGTGAGGCCACGCGTGCACAGCCTTCGCCTGACGTCACACAGACTTACGTGGTTGAAAGGTGAGGCCCACCCTACCTTTATCTCATGGGCATCAAAAAGTCCTAACCACCCCACAGCTGTCAGCGCACACGGGCCAAGCAGATTTATGCACAGACAGCTTTCACACACCTAGGCTACAGTAGCTTGCTTTTGCTGTTTACTTAACATTGACACCCATATCTCAATTCTCGGAAAGCACTTGAATGCTATCTACAGCTGCAGAGAACAAGCTTGCTCAGGGCATGTACAGTAAGGGGAAGTGTTTTGTCCTCTGTTGATTCTTAATTTTTGCTAACTGGCTGGGTTCAGAAGGAGGGCTCGGTTCTGATGGCATGCATGGCAGGTCTGATGCTAGGAACAGAAACACCTGCAAGTGTCAGGGACCCTGGGTCCTGCCAGGCACTGTCCCGGGAACACACGGACACTAACCCCAGGTCTCCTCACCATGACATTGTGACTTTGACATTCTGACCACCCCTTCACGTGGGGACTGAGGGTAAGAGACCCCAAACCCTCTCCTTCCCATAGGCAGTGTGCCCTCAGGCTGAGGCCTGGCTCTCTCCCTGGATGTGTGACTCAGGCTGAGATTAGCAGAGATACTGCCGCAGTGCTCACAGCAAGGGAAGCTGACCAGTGGCCGCCCAACCCCAGGACCCTCTCTAAGGGGCGTGGCTACGGGGCCCTGGAAGCTCTGCCTATGAAACTGCTACAGATCCATGTCTTTTAGGAACACAAGGCCATGAAGCCAAATGGCCACTGCAACTTTTGTCCTCTCATCCCTGCCACCTGAGGGCACAATGAAATGCCCGTTCTGTGTCCTTCCAGGTGGATGCAAAGCCAGGTGGAGCCCAGCTGTCCAGCTGACGCTGGGAAGATGCCCAGTGGCTGTCCAAGGAGAGTTGGAGATACTCTGGAGCCAGGTCAAATGGCTCGAGAGGGGAGGGATGGCTCAGGATGGGGCAGCCTGGCCTTGGCCCTGCTGCCCCGTCCTGCAAAGACGCAGGGATGCTAGAGCTGTGGTCTGCAGGGACTCAAGCCATCAACGCAGAAGATCAACTTCCCTGACCAGCAGGAATCACAGAGTGACCCATCTAAGAGCACAAGGTGCCTGTCACAGCGGCACGAAGCAGGACACAACGTGGCCCCTCCTGGAGCCTACCCAGCTGCCGGAGCTTGGGGAGCATGCGCACAACAAAGAGGCGGTAATCAGATTCGTTCTTCACAACAGGGTTCAGCCGGAAGTCCACATCTGCGAGCTCAGTTAGGGGGTGGAGCCGGAAGACTTCCGCCAGCGAGGAAATGCAGTTGTAGTAGAGGCTGAGACTCTGCAGCATAGTCAGGTACTGGATGCCCTGGCAGAGGAAACACCGAGTCAGCCACACTCCAGCCACCACGCAACTGAACAAACGCACCTGCTGTTCACCAGGAAAAGCCTGAAACGAGACGTGTTCTCACCTGTGAAGTTCTCAGTGCTTTACACAGTGAGACGACCACGCAGGAAATGTAAAATCCATGTCTCCCACTGCCGTTAAGCTAAGTGATTTACACACGTGATCTCTTCTAACCCACACGCAGCCTTGCGGGGTAAGAGCGGCCAGTGCTACCACCACACAGGTTAGGAAGCAAGGCCTGGGACGGTGGAGAGACGTGGGCTGGAGCCGGCATGCGACTCGAACCCCTCCTAGGCCGTGTCAGACGTGCGCTCTACACAGCACCACGCTCCAGGGCAAGAGTTCACGCCATGAGCAGGGTTTACACAATGTCCCTCCGCCACCCCCACATGACCTCCCACCAGGACGAGCGCCTGCCCCTGCTGGGTTGGCACACGGCTGGACTGCGATTTGAGGCAGTCTGAAGAGCTGGCCTGGGAATGGAAACAAAGTGCAGAAAGTGGACAAAAGACAACCCTGGTGGGGGCGGGGGACCCACACCCACACGTCAGTCTTTGGGATCTTATCTTTCTTCATTGGAGAACTCGGGCAAGAGGCAATGTGATGTGTAAGAAAGCCAGCTCCCAGCAAACGAGAGAACAGCAACAGAACACTTCCACTCACTGCAAGTGTCTGGTTTACAAGCACGACAACCACAGTTACAAACGATTGCAACTTTTACCCTGAAAGTACCTTCCACTGATAGTGATGGCAATACATTTTCTTGTAAGAAACAAACCTGAAACTTACCTCCAGGCTAACCAAGGAGTTGCGAGAGAGATCTAAAGATTTCAGACCTGCTAAATTCATCAAAGAATTTCCTAGGTGAGTAATCTTCTCTTGGTAAGTTCCAGGAATAGACAAAGACTGAAGCTCAGCTAAGAATAAAAAATTATAAGATATTAGTCTTTTTATCGAAAAAAATACTGTAAGTCCCAATTCTTAGGTTTTGGAAATGCAGCAGATACTGACAAGGATTCTTTGACCAAACTTTACTCAGGACCTAAATCTTCTCCTAGGCCACCTACGCACCTCCTCATAAAATCCAGTTTTAGCAAAAGCCCAGCCAGGTCAGTTTAGAATCCCCCCCTCAACACCTGGGCAGATTCCTCACCGCCAGCACGCACGTGCTGCCCACTGCCCTGGCCTGCCCTCAGCTCGATCCTGCCAGGTCAGTTCAGCCAGAGCCCCCCACACTTTTCTGCAGTGACCTTCCTCCCCAGCCATGATCCCCCATTTGTCCTCGCTGTGGACAGCTGAGCCCCGTCTTTCCCCCACTGCAAGGCCCCGTTTTCTCATCCTTGAACCTACAGCGATGGTCCTGGATCAAGTCTTCCTTACCACGCTTTAACAAGCACCACTGAATAAATTTTTCTTTAACAACACACAGAATAACAATGAAGGGAAAGACAAGTGTTAACACATTTATCCCACCGTGGAATAAATCCTTTTATTCTCCTCCTTATGCATTTCTGTATTTTCCAAGTTTTTTTAGGGAGAGGTACACTAACCTCATAATCTGAAAGTGTCACTGAGAAAAAGAATGCAACTCATCCAAGATTTGAACATGGATACCAAGAGTGAGGCCTGCGCTCAACGTTGCAGCTCACGCTTCTCTCCAGGTGTCCATGCCCGCTCCCACCCTGCCCTTGACGGCGTCCCCTCCAGACCCCTCACCAGGAACCCCCTCCTAACTGACCCCGACTCCCACTCCAGCTGCTCACCCCTCAGCCCGCGTGCCCTCCACACAGGAATCCATGAAGCCCCAAGTCCACCTGGCCACGTTGTCCCCAGCACACCTGAGGGCAGGCTTCGCATGCCCTGCGCACCTGGGACACCTCTGCGAGGCACACTCAACAGCAACCATTGGGTGATCAACATAACCACAAAAATAAGTTTCTGTAACCAAAAAGACAATGTGGATCCAAATACACCAATAATTTCCCAGGAAAATTTACTTTTTAAAATATGTGTTAAGTTTACAATTTGGTCTGAGCACTTCCAGTTCCAGACAAGACAGATATAGTCCACCTACCCCTCTCCACCTACCACACTTACACACCTGGGAAAATACAGGAAACCAGCCCTGGAAGATTCTGAAAGGAGGGAATAGAGGACAACTGTCCAGGGACCTCAGGACTCAAGAACGACCTGCAGTGAGTTCCCTGGATTGATTCTGGGTTTGTTCATCTACTGTACATCCCGGCTGAGTGCCAAAGAAGCTGGCAAACCAGAAACACCAGTAGACATAGATAGAAAAACAAGGTAGGCCTGCTTTTTTCATTCAAAGGACCAGGAGGGTGATCTTGCAGGACACTCTTTTGACATCATCAACTCTACTCCAACCACCCACCAAAAAAAAAAAAAAAAAAAGCACCTCATACACCTGGTTTTGTGCAGGGGTGTGCGCAGGACTATGTGAGTGGATCCTGACCACTGTCCTGGCCTGGCTGTGACAAGGTGGTGCCTCTCACCTCCTGGCCCGCAGGAGTCTGCCAGGGGCTGTGTGCAAGACAGGAGCCCAGCTACCATCCCAAGGCAGCACCCAGCAGGTGCTAGGAATGAGCACAGATTTTTAAATAGGAAGCAGTGTCTCACAAAATAATACCCAAATGTCCAAAATATAATAAAAAATTATCAAAACCCAGAAAAATCACAATTTGAATGAGAAAACACAATCAACAGAGACACCAACAATAAGATAACAAAGAAGCCAGAATTACCTAATAAGGATTTTAGAGCAACTGTCATAAAAAATACTTCAATGAGAAATTATGAATACTCTTGAAACAAACGAAAAAAATAGGAAGTCTTAGCAAAGAAACAGAAGATTTAAAGAAGAAACAAACAGAAGTTTCAAAAATGAAAAATACAGTAACTGAAACCAGAAGAAAACAATCCCAGGAGCAGTGCAAAGCAGAGTGGAGATGAGAGACGGAAGCTCCTGGAAGAGTGAGCACAAAGACACAGTGACCTGAACTGTCCAGTCTGATCAACAGGGAAAACGCAAACAGTCTCAGGGAACTGTGGGAGATGACAAAGATCTAGCATTCACTCATGCCACTGGGAACTCCAACGAAATTTCAGAGTTCCAAAGAGAAAAGAAAGACCGCGTGGCTAAAAGTAAAAATGTTTTTAGTTGAAAAAATAATCGCTGAAAACTTCCAAATCTGGTAAAAGGCATAAACCCAAATATTAAAGAAACTTAGAAAATCCCAAATAGAATAAACCCAAAAATGCCATGCCCACACACATCAGAAGCAAACTTCTGAAAGCAAGCAGGGAGAAAAGATGCATTACCTAAAGGGGAAAAACAAATCACATGGCAGCAATTGCTCTTCAGAAACCACGGAGGCCTGAAGAAACGGCACATTTTCCAAGTGCTGAAAAAGAACTTTCAACCCAGAAATCTATATCCCTCTGGGATTGATGGCAAAATAAAGACAGTATCAAAGAAAAATGAAGAGAACCTGTCATCAGCAGACCTACCTGAAGACAATTAGGAGGAAAGACAAAAGAAGGAAACCTGGAAAATCAGGAATGAAGAATGAAAAAACAGGTAAACGTGGATAAATGTCTCCTCAAGTTTTTAAATGTTTAAGTTTTTAAATTTTAAATGTAAAAAATCATATCATTAATGTAGTTATGAAGGTATGTAGAGGAAATAGTTAAGACAACTAAATTCTACATGGCCGTAAGGTTTCTACATTTCACCTTGAAGTGGTAAGATGCTCATGCAAGTAAACTGTGTTGAATTACATAAATACACTTTAATTTGTAGAGCAACCACTGTAAAAACCATGCAAAGAAATTTACTTCAAAACTTAAGAGATAAAATGGGATACTAAAAATTTTCAAGTAAACCACAGAAAGGCAGGAAAAGGGAAATAAAAGAAGAAAAAATTAAGGGAACAATAAAAAAATAAGAAAATGGCATATTTAAGTTCTAATATATTAATAACTACATTAAATGTAAATAGTCCAAATGCACTACTATTAATACAAGACAGAGATTAGCAAAGGGGATAAAAATAATGAAAACCAAGAAACTAATTAGAAATATAAGGATATAGAAAGGTTAAAAGGTCAAAATAAATAGATGGGAAAAGACAATGCCATACAAACACCAAACCAAAGAAAGCTAGAGTAGCTATGCTAATGACAAAAAAAACGACAATTTAAAACAATTAAAATTAGACAGAGTATGTTCTCTGCCCATGATGGAATTATACTAGAAGCAATAATAAGCACAGAAATAACAGGAAATCTTCAAACACATGGAACCTTAAAAACACACTCCTAAATAATCCATAGTCAAACTGGACATCTCAAGGGAAATTCTTAAAATATGCTGAACTGCATGAAAACAAAAATATGACATAACAAAATTTATGGATGCAGCTAAACTGGTGCTTAGAGGGAAATTGATAACACTAAATATTTCTATTAGAAAATAAAGTCTCAAATCAATACTCTAAGTTTCTACCTCAAGAATCTAGAAAGAGCAAAATAAGCAGAAAGAAGGACATAATAAAGAGCACAAATCAACAAAATTTGAAAACAGATAAGCATTGGAGAAAATGAATCAAACCAAAAACTACCTCTCTGGAACGACCAATAACATTCACAAACCTCTAGCAAGACTAAAAGAGAAAAGACACAGATTATCAATATCATGAATGGAAGAAGAGATAGCCCTACAGATCCTACAGCTATTAGAGAAATCACAAAATCACAAATCACATAATAGGCTAAAAACAGAATACTATAAACAACTCCATACACATGAATTTAACAACTTAATCAATTCACAAAAAGCCCAGACAATCAAAACCCACTCAAGATGAAACTAATAACATGAACAGTTCTAAACAACCGGAGATTCACAATTTGTAACTTAAAAATTTCAAAAATAGAAATTTATAGGCCCATATGGTTTCAGAGGAAAATTCTGTGAACCTTTCAAAGAATGAGAATGAATTCTACACAACCTCTTAAACACCACAAAAAAAGGCAACACTTCTCAACAAAGTTTATGAGCTCAGCTTCACTCTGATGCCAAAAACAGTACAAAAAGAAAAAATAAAACTAGCTACCAACATCCCTCACGAACACAGAGAGAAAAATCATCAGGGAAATAAGACCAAAGAGAATCCAGTTAGAGAGAAGGAATTCTACAGCAAGAGCGGAATGGACATTCTTCCATGAAGGCAAGGATAGTTGGAGATTTTTTCATCAGTCTAACGCTCCATCTCATGGAACCCACACGCTCTAACTGGAGTAAAGCCAAACGGCAGGTGCCCAGGCGCTGGGCACAGCGGACAGAGGCCGCACCACCTGGGCCGCACCTGGGCCGCACCACCTGGGCCGCACCACCCGGGCCCCTTCTGCCAGACGCGGCACCCGTGCACAGGCACCCCCGCTGCCGGGCAGGGCCCCCAGGCAGGCGAGCTCTGTGCCCGCACCCCTGCCCCGCGCACCCAGGTCTCGGTGAGGCGCCAGGCCGCTCTTCGCCCGGACCGTCTCCTCGCTCAGCACCAGCTTCCGGGCCGCCGGCGCCATGTTCTCAAACGCGACACTGCGGCGCCCGCGTGGTGGGCGGGGCCTGGGTTGGGCGCGACCAACAGCCCGGCGGGGAGAGCCAGAGTGGGCGGTGCCAACGGCCTGGTCCGCGGGGGGCCGCTGCGAAGGCCTGAGCGCCCTGGGGACCCAGCCCCGCCTCCCTTCCGCTCCCGCCCACTGGGGGCCGCCCCCTCCTGTCCGGCCCCCACCCGCCCAGTACCCTGGTTCCTAGCGTCCTCCCCTCTCCGTCCCAAGGCTGGGGCTCCTCCACCCACCACGTCCTGAGGTCCACGTGTTTTTCCCTTTGAGGGCCCCTGACCAGCTTTCCCGGGGGAAGCAACAGAGTTAGCTGTGTAGCAGGGTCTCCAGGTGACAGGCGGCCCACCCTGCACAGGCCTGGGCGTGTGAGCCCAGGGCCCCAAGGTTGCCCCTCGTAGCCTTTCTCCTGTTGTCTAGGGGCCCCAGGTCCCCCCACCCCAGATTAGATGGGCCTGCTGGTAACGTCCACTGCATGTCACAGCCTGGGTGGTAACGGGGCCGTGTCCTGGTGGTGTGCGAGGGGGTGGGGCGGTGCGGCAGTTAGGTGGTGCAGGCGGAGGGTGTGTGCAGGGCGGGGGCGGTGGATGCAGGGTCTGGGCATCTCCCTGGGTAGAGCCCAGCTTAACCCCTGAGCACCTGCCTATCCCAGGGGGGCCTTCTGTGCCAGCTCTGGGTGTGCAACAGGAGCAAGGCCAATGGCCCATCGGACTCAGGCTGGCTGCCCCATGCGAGCACACATGTGTCTTCACTGACAACCCAGGAAGACTCCAAGGGGGTCCCACTGTGACCCTGAATTTAGACTCTGGAGCTGTGGGGGCTGACGGCCATCCCAACTGACACCGCAGCCCTCGTGCCAAGATGCATCTGATAGCCTTTTATTGAGACTACCCAACACCCGATGCTACTTTGAGTAAAAAGTGTCCCGTAACTCTCACAAAGATCCCAAACCCAGATGCTGTACCCTGTTCCCTTCCTACGAGACTGACAGTGTTTGGGCACAGTGGAGGCTGGTCAAGTCACTACACCTGGTACCCAGTGAGTGGAACTGTGCAGCCAGGAAACTAGAAACAGAACAAATATCCCGCTTTTCAGAAGCAAACAAAGGTACACAAAAGGCTTCCATGGGCTTCCGCCCAAGAGAAGTAGCTTTTCAGGACACAACCCAAACTCTAAACATGTGCTCCCTCCTCCTGGGCAGGTCCCCAGCCGAAGGCAGTGCAGGTCAGGCCAGGCAGCCAGTGGGGACAGAGCCACATGGGGTCAGCTGCTCTACTGTGATGGAAGTGCCAATGGGAACTTCAAAAAGGAGGTTTTCTGCTTACTAAAGTATTGCACCTCATGGTAGGAAATACAGAAGAGAACAAAGATTCGATATACCAGCACACAGAGGTAACCAACACTAACATTTCCACACATATCCTTCAAGTGGTTTTTACAAGCCTCCACATATTTTACAAGATGAGATTATGCTAAGCATTCTCACATATAAACCTGTCACTATTCTTTAACATCATTTATTAAATGTCGTTTTTAATGGTCACATTAGATCATGAGCTAAACTCAAATTTATTTAACCCATCATCTGTTGCTGGACATTTCATCTGTTTCCACTTTTTTACGGTGATAAATCTAGATGGACTTATGTCTGTCCAGGATGTTCTCTTGATGCGATGGTGCTGGATCGAGTGGGGTTGGATTTCCTGAACTGGGTGTTTGATGGTCTGAGCCAGGGTTGAAGGGACCCAGGAGCAAAGTGGAAGAACCTAACCTGCCCACCCAGCCCACACTCCCATGGTTAGCAGTACTGAGGAGAGGAGTAATCTGGGAACGCTCGTGGCTGTTCCTGCCTACTGCCCATAAAGCAGGCAGGCCCCTCCCGAGTCTCCCAGGTCCTCCCACAGCTCTGACCCCCGCCGTGTTAAAGTCTGGAGCTTTCTAGAATATTACAGGGAGGCTCCCAGGTCTCCTTATCACCTCAATTGCCAAGCCTGTGGGCACCAAACTGCAGGATCAGTTGTCCCCAAAGAGACCGGCCAGAGGGAGGAGAGAGGGACACCCACACAGGCCAGCGAGGGCAGGACGGGGGCGTAGCTGGTGACCTGAGGGGTCTGCACTTTCTCCAAACTGTGAGAAGGGTGGGGATGGGAGGAGGCTTCAAAGTGTAATGGGGGTGCTCTAGAGGAATGGGGTGCCCATCCCAGAGATGGGAGCTCATTCCAGCCCCTCAACCCCCAGTGTGCCCATCAGAGCCGTGCAGAGCAGCTGCCTCGGGTCTGCTGGCCCATCAGCCCAACTAGTACCTGGTGCTTGAGCAACACATCTCTGCACCCAGTGTTAGAGCAGGTGCATGTGGCCAGCGAGGATGCAGGCAGACACATAGTAGCCACTGGCTGGCTGGGCTGGAAGTCAGCAGCACTGTGGACCCCAGAACCTCCCAGGACCAAACAGGAATCCCGCACAGCCATGCCTGCTGGCTGGAGCCACTGGAAACACACAGGCACACGCTCGCGCATTCTCACCCTTGCTCAGGCCATGTGCACACACTCACAGGTCACACCCACACACGCATGCACTTGGCCACAGTGCGCTCACAGTCCGTCTACATGCACACTCCTGCACACTCACACCCCCCACTCACACTCGTCATATGCACACTCACGTTGGTGTACACGTGTGTGCACTCAGAGGCACCTCCACAGTCGCACACTCACACACAAACCCTTGGTGCCAGCACGCAGCTGGAGGCTGCTACTCCAACCGAGAAGCGCAGCAGGGCCAGTGCAGGGGCCCCTGGAAGCTGGCTAAAGACGTGGGCCACACACACATGCACCTCGGAGGGAAGAGGTATGCTCGGCGCTGCGATCGCATCCTTCTTGAGAAGGCCAGTTGGAGGGAAGGGGGACGCCCATCCCCGCCCGGCAGCTCCCCTGGGCAGGGGCCAGCTGCTCTCTTTGCTGTGGTTACATTTCCTTCTCGTGCTCATTCATTCATGAATGGTGAACAAAAGAACTCTTTTCCCTAGCTGTATCTCTAGCAGTTAAGATCAACTTCGATATTTGTGAATTGTCAATATAGCATTTTACCAACTAATCTTTTTCCAAAATGTGAAATGAGATGGCATGCCAGGCCCTTTCTGAGGCTTGTTTAATGCAAACACAATTGAGGGTGGGCTTGGGGGTCCCCTGCATCTGAACATCTTAATGAGGGGGAATGCTTCATCCAAAGTAACGCGTGACCATGTGTGTTTGTTAGTGGCGTGCAGGAGGGGCTCTGAGGCAAGCTGGTGGGCAGGCAGGGGTGGCCCTGTGCCCGGGGCCAGCTGTGTGGCGGTGGAGGAAGTCTGAGCATTTGATCTGGGCCATGACATCAGCGTATTTGGTAAACACTGCACACGATTCCTGCCTTGCTTCTGGAAAGGTAACGTTTCAGAACGAGTGGTCCCAGGCCTTCTGCTTGCGGGGGCCAGCAGGGTCTGGGGACCATGAGCTGTAGGTCAGGGAGTCTCTGGGGAAGGGGCCCTGTTGGAGGCAGGGTGGGCGACTTTGCTGTCCCAGGACTCGGCCGTGGTCTGTGTCCAGCTGGAGGCCTGGCTTCCGCACTCTGCCAGGAGCCCTGAGGAGCTCCCACGTGCCTGTAGGCCAGGGCCAGAGCCCGCTCTCCAGGGCCATTCCTGGGCGGGGCCATAGTCACCCCACACACTTGGCCTGCAGGGTCGGGGGTTCCTGAATGAATTCTGTCTGGCCACCAGGAGGGGAAACAGAGGCTGGGCTGCTTCCTGCGGTCACCAGCGCTTCTCAGGGAGATCTCAGTTCCCGCCTCTTTCTGACAGCGCCTGCGTTTCTGCACGGCAGCAGCGTGGGGCAGGGCATTGCAACCGCAGACGGCCACTCTCCATTCGGACAAGCCCCAACCGTCCCCCCACATCTGAGCTGTGACCTTCACCCCAGGGAAGGACAGGCAGGCAGAGCACTGCCACCATCTGGATCCTCGTCTGAACTGCCTGGTGGGAGTCCTAGACACCTGAGGGCTGCTCCTGGTGCACCGCACCTGGTGAATTCCTGTCTTTGCTGTTCTGCCCTGGCACTTACTGTCTGAGCTACCCCCACCCCACCCCCGCCTCTCCTTCCACCAACTGCTCTCAGGCAGGCCCAGCAGGACCTGGGGCCAGGCCTCAGTCCCAGACCCCTCCGAGGACAAGGCCACCACCGTCCTGCCTGGGGACCTGCAGTGCCTGCCCTCACCTCCGAGGCTTCAGAGGGCTCAGGCTCAGGGTCCATTGGACAGGGCAGAGTGTGGCTCAGGGGTGACCAGCCAGAGGCCCCATCCAAGCAGGAGTTCTCCCGGGACCTGCCCCATCCATGCCAGTCCTGCAACCCTCCCTCAAAGCTCACCTTCCCCAGGAGCCTCTGGTCAGCCGACTGGCCCTACGTGCCCCAACCCTGATCAGTAGCCAGGCCCAGCCATGCAGATTAAGCTCCGCTTCCTCTGCAGATTCCAGCCTAGGTGCTAGGTGCCAGGCTCAGGGGTGTCATGTGGCCAAACTCAGCATCACAGGGCCTGGGCACAGCCATCCACTTGCCCTCAGCGACTGTGTCCACGCCCTACAAGGGATGGGATGCTGAGGCACAGGTCTCCCACTGAGCAGGCTGGAGGCAGGAACCATGGCTGGGCAGCTCAGCCTGGGTGCTGGGGTGCTGGGGGCAGGCTCCCTTGCCAATCTCCAAACCCTAGTTTTCTCATCTATAAAAAATAAAAATAAGGGGGCCCTTGAGGGGGCCGGTAGCCCCAACCCTCTTCAACCTTGCCTATTTTCAGCACAGAGGATGGATGCTGGTCTCCTACATATGTGGCCAGCCAGCTCTGACCAATGAGAAGTCAGCACTGGGCTACAGTGGCATTTTTGGTAAAGTTTTGATCTTCTGGAAGAAGAAACAGTGTGAATGGCACATCCATGTCATCCTCCTCCTTCCCTTACACACAGCTGTGATGCCTGGAGCTGCAGCAGCCGCCATGGGATGATGAGGAAAACCATTGGTATCACACAGGTGCCCAATCAGGCTTCAAACCAATGCTGCTGCCTGCTAAGTCTTGACTCCAGCTGCATGAGAAAACACGAGTGTTGAGCAAGCATTGCTGTAGCCAAATGCACTCCCAGGGGTCCTGGGGTCTGCTGAGCTAGTAGGTGCAAGGTGCTTGGCACAGACTGTGCCACACGGCCAGGGTGCAGCTGAAAACACTCGTAGGACATGTGAGTATAAGACATCATGGGAGGAAGACAGTGCCAGCCAGGGGAGAGGATCCCTTTCCACATGGGGTTGTGGGTGACAGGGCCGGCAGGAGTGGGGGCAAGCAGACCCCACCTGCCCAAGGCTCAGAGGGGGCGGCCTCTGGGGCCCGTCTCTGCCTCTGCCAGAGTTGGGACAGTTTGTGTGGACTGGGAAGGAATGGGTCAGCAAGGAGCACAAACAGAAACTTAACCGGCTTCCCAACTGCAAAGCGAGAATCCTGGTAGCTGCACCGAAGCCGTCTGCACTTTCTCTTTTCTGATTGTCACTAGTTGAAGTGAATACCTGGTGATGGAGCCCTGGAACCTGAGCCAAATCTAGACTTGTCCCTGAAGGTCGTATCTGGAGAGATAAGACAGAGCAAAGGGTGAGCTTTGCCTCCCAGAAGCATCCGCCTGTGCGACAGCATGGGCATGAAGGGCTGTTTGTGAAAAGGCTTGTGAAACCGAAGAACTCCGCCTGCTGCGGAGCTGCACGTCTGCGTTCCTCCCACACCCACGTCAGAGCCCCGACTCGCGACGTGATGGCTCTGGGAGTGACCGGGTCGTGAGGGTGGAGTATCTCGACGGGTCGGTGCCCATACAGAGGGCCAGGGAGAGCCCTTGCTCGAACAGACTGGCTGTCGCCTGGAACTTGCGCTTGCCTGTCCTCAGAACTATGGGAAGTTCGAGCCCCCCGCCCGTGGCGTTCTGTTATAGCAGCCAGAACTGATGAGACACCCCCAATCCTGCATGCACGCCCTGGCAGCCCTGACTGTCACCTCACGTGGCCAAACACGAGATTCACGCAGGATCTCGAGAGAAGTTTATCTGGATTCTCCGGGCGGGCCCTAAATGCAGTCCTGTGTGTCCTCACAGGAGAAGGGGGGACGGGGCGGAGGCGTCCTGGGCCCCGGGAGCTGGGAGAGGTGGGAGGAGCACAGCCCTGCCCGCGCCGCGGTCCCAGACTTTGGCTCCAGAGCTGTGAGAGAATACGTCTGTGTTGTTTTAAGCCGCTGAGTCTGTAGTAATTTGTCAAAGGAGCCACAGGACGCCAGGACACACACGTTCCAAATTTGGCAACGTCTCAAAACACAAAAAGATGTTAGAAGTCATCGTCATCAAGCCCCACACAGAAAACTGATGTTCGCGAATGTTAAATTCTTGACCAAAGTTCCGAAGGGGTTTAGCCGAGTCATGCTCTGGTTGCTGGGCCCTGCGCTGCGGAGACCCGGTCGGCAGGGCCTGCGGCAGCTCTGGTACCTAGTCAAGAGCGTGGAGCCCCTCTCTACCTCGGGGGCCGCTGACGGTCTGCACCTGGGCAGGACCAGGGACCCAGCCCCCCAGGCGCAGCTCTGCCCTCCGCCCACCCAAGGGAGTGTCGGGGGCACCAGCTGGCCCCGTGCGGTCACCCTAAGAGGAAGGTCGTGCCCCAAGGAGGGCGGTGAGGCGGCCAGGAACCAGTGGTGGGAGGTGGTCAACCTGGAGAAGCGAAGAATCGGCGTTCCGGGCCACCTAGAAGGCCTGTGCAGGAATCAGCCCGCATGCCTGGGCCCTGTGGCACAGCGGCCACTTCCCAAGGTTTGCAGAGACAGCGCCCCCAGCACCCAGGTGCCACCCCACGCTCCTCACCAGGCTGGTCAGGAGCCAGCCCTGCCCTCGGGCACAACCTGGGAGACACTCCAAGCACAGATTATGTGGATTTTAGAAAATCGTTTGTCAACACTCAGCAAGGTTTGGACGTCGGCAGGGAGCCGGGTGGAGACCCACAGCAAGAAGGCTGTGCAACGCCACACCCTCGTGTGCCAGCTCAGGCCATGTGGTCCCCAAACGCTGACAGGAAACCTCAAAACGCACCCTGGGCTTCCAGAGCCCCATGGGTTTGAGGAATGTTCTGGAGACTGTGGCCATGGAAGCTTTGCGTGTCCAGTGTGTGCAGCTCCACGGCAGGCCCGGCAAGGACGTCATCTCGGTTGACAGCCACGGGGAGTCCCAGGGGCAGGGGTCACGCTCCCATGCTGGGGCTTTAGGGCCGGGAGGCTGGCCCAGGAGTCACACACGGTTCTGACCCAGACGCCGCCTTCCCGGTGTGGACGCTGGCTTCCCGGCTTGGACACCACCTCCCAGAGGAGCGCGAGGCTGCAGTCCACACAAGGCCCGAGACACGGGCACCAGCCGGCAGCTCCCTGGGGCCCACGCAAGTGTAAGCGTGTGGTGCGCGGGGCTCTCCCGCTGCCGTCCTGCTTCCCAAGGTGCGCACGTCCCTCCGCACCCCCGGGAAAGGTCACGTTGCCCTCGGAGGTCAGGTGCTTTTTCTGCACTCATTTAACTCGCAGAGCCATTTCCAGAACGCAGTCCTCGCAGAGGAGTTTTCCCAAAGACCCCTGCTCAGCGTGGAGGAGCAGGAAGCAACATCCTTTTAAGAACCAAGTAGCCACCATTTTTTCTCATTAAATAAATATTTTTACTTTGGACCCGATTGATTTTTCCTATACGCGGAACAATGGGACTGACTCACCTATTTGCAGCCTGAAGCCTCTTTCCTGCCCAGGGACCTTTGAAGTCCGAGTCAGGTGGCTACACCCAGCACTCAGGTGCGGCCGCCGGTACACACCTGAATTCCCACCAGCTTCGCAGGATGTTTAGAAATTGGCTTTCAATCTGTCACACGTACCTCTTGGAACCCCGAGTGGGATGCATGGCACGACACGCCGGAGACAAAAGTGCGTCAGGGGTGAGAACGCGTGGGAGGGAGGACCTGGGGGCATGTCTCACACACAGCGGGTCACCCCAGAGAAGCACGGCCCCCAGCCCAGACCCAACACAGGCCCCGTCACGGCCTCATCACGGGCCCCACACGGGCCACACACGGGCCCCACGTGGGCCGTCACCCAGTGGACTTGCAGCCTCCCCAGGCCACTCTCCAGTCTTGACACACCTGGCCCTTTGAGTCCTGGTGCGCCTTGTTCCCTTACACCCACCTGTAAGCAGGTTTTGTGGGTTTTTGTGAATTCCATGGATTTTATACATAAACAATTATGTCATCTGCAAAGTGAGATGGTTTCATTTCTCTCTTTCCAATCTGGATCTTTTTTGTCTTTCTCGTGCTTTATTGCACTAGCCGGGCCTTTCACGCTGATGTTGGGGAGGTGTGGTAGGGAAGACCTCGCTCCCTCACTTACTCCAGATTTTAGGGAGCAGGTGTCTAGCAGGTGTCCACACTGTTAAGTACGGTGTCATCTGTAGGTTTTTAGTAGACACCCTTCATTAGGTTAAGGAAGTGCCCTTCTATTGGCTGAGGGCTTTGTCACCAAGGACTCGAATTTTGTCACTGTGTTTCTGCATCATTTGGAATGGTCGTGTGGGTTTCTTCTGTGGTCTGTCCATGCAGGGATGGTGCTGACTGTGTTTCAGGTGTTCGGCCAGCCTCTAATGCCACCTGTCACAGTCCATGATTGCTTTGACATGTTACTTAATGTGATTTGCTATATTTTGTTGATTTTTTTGCATGTTCATGAGGGATGTTTTGCATAGTCTTATTTCTTGTACTGTCGATTTATCTGGTTTTGGCCTCAGGTAATACCGTTTTCATCACATGAGTTGTGAAATGTTTCGCTTCTGTTTTCTGGAGGGAACTGTGTGGGATTGGTAGTATTTCTTCTTTACATGTTTACAAAATTCACTAGGGAAACCATCTGTTTGGAATTTTCATTTTCAGGTTTTTCACTATGACTTCAATTAATTTAATACGAAAAGGATGCTTCAGGCCATCTATTTCCTATTGAGATTTGGTAGTTTGTGACTTTCAAATACTTGGTGAATTTCATCTCCGCTGCCAAATGCACGTGCGCAGAGCAGCACAGAAAGTCCCCTTGTTACTGCTCCAGTGCCTGCGGCCGATAATGACATCTCCTCCCTCTGTGTCTCCTCTCTCTGCATATACCTATGGAGTCTTTGATCAGTCTGGTTGAAGGTTTACCAATTTTATTGATCTTTTTAAAGAACCAGCTTTTACTTTCATTGATTTTCCTTTATTGACGTTCTGTTTTCAATTTCATTTATTTCTCTTATCTTTATTATTTCTTTCCTTTCGCTTGTTTTCAGTTTAATTTGCTCTTATTTTCATAATTTCTTAAGGTGGAAGCTTGGACTGTTGAGTTTTAGTTTTCTCCTGTTTTAAATACAAGCCTTTGTCTATTCTTCACTACACCTGACCTTAGCCAAAAGGCTGAGCCTCGATGCGTTCTTTTCTGATAAATGCTTCCAATATAAGCAGTTAGTTCTGTAAACTTCCTTCTACGCTTGCTCAGTTCTGACATGTTGTATTTTTATTTTCGTTCGGTTGAAGCGATTCTCCGTTTTTCTGAGGTGTCCTCCTGCCCCGTGTTGTCCGCAAGTGTGATGTGTGCTTTCCATCTCTTTGGGGATTTCAGGTATTTTTCTGTTACTGATCTCTAGTTTAAGTTCACTGTGGGTTGTTTTTTTTTTTTAAATTTGTTCAGGTGTCTTTTATGACCCAACATATGGTCTATCTTGGCGAATGTCCTAGGGATGTTTATAAAGAATGTGTATTTTGTCATTGCTTAGTGGGGTGATCTATAAATATCAGTTAGACCCAGTTGGTTCATGGCACTGGTCAGTTCTTCTACATCCTTGATAATTTTCTGCCACCTTATCTATTAATCACTGAGAGGAGTTGTTATGGACTGAATTTGTACCCCAAATTCATATGTTGAAGCTGTTACCCTCAACGTGACTGTGTTGTCACAGCCTCAGGAGGTGATGAGGTTAAGTGAGGTCACATGCACGAGGCCCGGATTCCACAGGACTGGTGTCCTTCTGAGAACAGATCTCTCTCTCCACACAAGCGCAAAGGGAAGGCCATGTGATCACACGGCGAGAAGGCAGCATCTGCGACCCAGGGGAGAGGCCTCGCTGGAAACTAACCCCACTGGCACCTGTGTCTTGGACTTCTGGCCTCCAGAGCTGTGAGGAAACACCTTTCTGTAGTGTGAGCTGCTGTGTCTGCGTCCCGCACTGTGCAGCTCTGCTGTGGGTGCAGACGATCAGGGCTGCTACGTCCTCTCCACGGACTGACCCTCTGTCACTGCGGACTGTCCCCCTTCACTCTGGGCAGTTTTCTTTGCTCCCAACTATACTTTGTCACTCCAGTGTTTTGACTGGTGTTTTTCTGGTATATCTTTTTCTATCCTTCAACTTTTAATCTACCTACATTTTATATTTTTGTAGACAAACTGTGGATAGGACTCCCTGCCTTTTCTGTCTTTTAGTTGGTATGTTTAGATCATTTACATTTATTTTCACTATAGGTATACCTGAGTTTAGGCCCACCGTTTCTTATATTTCCTCCCTGTTTTTCCCCCTTTTGGATTATTGGAATATTTTTTGGAATTTGATTTTATCTATTGTTTTTTCAATTCTCTCTTTGCAGTTACCCTAGGAATTGCAATATACATATTAACTTCTCACGCTGCTCCCCACTGTGTTTGGAATTAATCTTTTACCATTGCTAGTGGAATGTGGAAACCTTGTCCCCACAAAGGCCTCTTGTTGCACCTTTGTGCGGTTGGGTTTTGTATCACATCCACGTGCGTAAAATCCACCTCGCGACGTTGCAGTTGTCACTTTTGACCATCACACATAATGAAAGACTCATCCATGTGCTGTCTACAAGAAACCCATCTAAACAGGTGGTTTAATAATAAAAGAATGGAAAAATGCATGCCAAATAAACATTCATTAAATGAAAAACCTCGAACAGCTCTAGTAATGCTACACAAAATAGACTTTAGAGCAAGGAAAATGCCTAGGGGTAAAGAAGAGAAAAACAATCCCCTGTGTTTTCTGAGACATCTGTGTCTCCTGCCCTCCTTCCTTCCTGGGGTTTTGAGTTTCCCTCTGGAATCTTCCCCTCCTGCCTGAAGAGCTTTCTTTAGCATCTTTTAAAGCAGGTGTCCTGGGAACAAATTCTCTTAGTGTTTCTTCACCTAAGAACATCTGTATTTTTCGGTCATTTCTGAAGGATATTTTTCAAGACACACAACTCTTGACTTGAGGGTTCTTTTGGTTTGACATTTTATTTATTTATTTTCTTTAAATATATATAATTTTTATTTGTCAGTTAAAAATAAAAGACATACAAATGGCCAACAGTTATATAAAAAGGTACTCAACATCACTGGTCTGCAGGTCAATACACATCAAAACCATAAATAGAGGTCTGTTTCTTGGTTTGACATTTTAAATGTTCCTCCACATCCTGTGGTGTCCACGGTGTCTGATGAGAACTGCAGCCATCAGGATTTTCATCCCTGTAGGGAACATGCCATTTCTCTCTGACTGCCCCCTGGCACTCCATTAAGCAATGTAAACAAACACCCACTTTCCTGAACGCCTGCCACCTGTCACCTGTGGATGCTATGGGAAACAGAGCCCCAGCCCAGGGTGGGCAGATGCTGACGGTGGCTGGAAGTCGCTGCTGTCTCTGGTAGCAGGGGCCATGGGACCAGCAGACTTGGGCCCAGAGAGAGGAGGACTGTCCCTGGGTCAGGCATGGGCCACACTTGCCTCTGGTTCATGTGTGGTGTTGAAAGAGATGACAGCTGAGATATTTCCAAAACTAAATAAAGACATCAATTTAAAAATTACATCAATTTACAAATTAAGGAATCCCGAGAAACCTCAAACAGAATGAATCAATGAGAAGCCCACACGTTAGACACGTTATAGTAAAAGTGCAGGAAACGAAAACCAAAGCAAAGAGAAAAATCATGAAAGCAGTTAGCAAAGTCAGATTGCTTTTTAAAAAGCAGCAGTTTGATAGACACCCAACTTCTCAACAGAAACAATGAAAGCCCGAGGACGATGGAATAGTATCTTTAAACTTTATAAGAAAGAAAACTAACTCCCGGACTAGAATACTACATCTAGTCAAAAACGTCATTCAAGAGTGAAGTTAAAATAAATTTTTATACAAAGACAAAAGCAAGCAAAACTCCTGAGAGAACCACAAAGATGTTAGCAACACATTGAGGAAAAAATGATCTTTTCAAGAAATGGAACAAATTTACACCCCAGGGGAAGTGGATGAAATCTGACCAGGAGAGCCCAGGACAACGGCGTCGGCAGAGGGGTCCTTCCCAGAGGGCTTGGTTTTGAAATAGTAACAATTCCAATATTTTCCCTTTGTTTCCCAGCCAAAGGCACAGTAGCTGCTGCTTGTAGTTTCTGTTTCAAGACAACTCGGTTGTCATGGCTTCCTAGTTACCAGGCAGACGTCAAGCCTGGTTCAAGTCCTGTCTGTGCCATTCTCCATGTGGGAGCTGGAAAGGGAAGAAGGAGGGGAGGAGAGTCCCAGCTGGGAAACACCCCTCCTCTCAGCAGGGGAAATCGCGGTAATGCGTTACCACTGGACGGAACTGCAGAGTGAAGACAGAACGTTACTTCCTGGGATGCACCCTTCCAAAACCACCGGGAAAAGTCAGGCCACGGAAGTCCGTACAGACTCCTGTCGGCTGCGCTGGGGACCTGGCAGGCTTCCTGCCAGGGTCTGGCCATGGGCATGCAGCGGCGGCGGTGGGAAGAAAGTTTCAGTTACAAAAACCTTTTAACACAAGCAGAGGCAGAGGGGCTGGTGTGACAGACACCCAGACAGCCTCACTTTAATTTAGCAAGGCTCACGTTTTGCCGCCTGTGCTCCACCTATTGCTCTGGTCAGGGGATTTGGGTGGACCCACAGACACCATGAAATTTACCCCCGGTATCCCGCAGGCGTTTCTACCGAATGAGGCCGGTGTCTTCATGACCCAAAGCCACTGTCACATGTGACCAAGTCCCAGACACATCCCACCCTGCTGGCTTCTTCCACCAACCCACGGGCATCCATGGCGTTAACATTTGCTAGGACGGCAGCTCTGCTCGTTTGGCTCAGAGAAGTGCGGACGGAAAACAAAAAGTAGACCAGCCATCCCCCGCCTTCAGAAAACGTCGGTTCCTATATCTGGAAAGCCCTCAAGTGGCAGCTGTGTCACCGCAGTGCCAGGCTCTGGCCAGGACGGCCCGAGCTCACGCCGCTCCTCCCGGAAATCGCAAGCGTGTGCGTTGGTTTTTCTTTCTCTTCTGCGCTGAGCGGTATTCTCCTTACCGTCTGCAGCTCGCTTTCCTCACAAGCTGGACCCGCAGAGTGCCATCCTTGAACCCCAGCTGTTTGTGGCTCCACCCACTGCTACAACAGCAAAATGTCAAATAAATCCAGTCAGCAGCTTGAAATTTCACCTTTAAAAACAAACATGTCCTGGCCAGGTGCTCACTCCTGTACTCCCAGCACTCCGGGAGGCTGAGGCAGGAGGATGGCTCAAGCTCAGGAGTTCCAGCCCAGCCTGGGGAAGAGCAAGACTCTGTCTCCACAAAACACAGAAAAATTAGCCGGGCACGGTGGCGCGTGCCTGTAGACCCAGCTACCCGGGAGGCTGAGGCAGGAGGATCGCTTGAGCCCAGAGTTAGAGGCTGCAGTGAGCTAGGCTGACACCACGGCACTCTGGCTGGGGTGACAGAGCGAGACTCTGTCTCAAACAAAACAAAACAAAAAAACAAAAAAGATGTCCTCGCAAGAGGAGACGCACACAAAGTGGCTGGGTGTGAATGTGCTGGGAAATGACGACTGCGGGTGGGACCCGCTGTCTGTGCTCAGCCCGCCTGTTCCTCCACCACGGTCTCAAGGGGCCAGATTTCACACCTTCCGCTGTGGCTCCGGGCTCAGGCCTCACTGTATCCGTTCTCCCCCTGCATTTCTAATTCTGTAGCAAGCAGGAACATAAACGAATCCGATCGGGGTTACTGAGATACCCGTGTGAAGGTTCAGGAATTAAAAATATTAAGTACCAGCAGAACTTTACAAATTAAGAGTAAAGAAGGGAACACCTTATGCTTGGTATCTCGCGAATGCCTTACCAGGGCAGAGCAGATGTAAAGAAATCTTTAACACACACATACTGAGACCGGATGAAATTCAAAACAAGGCAGAGCTTATCCGAGGAGGAAATTCTGCCCACCAATTTAAGGATTACGTGAAAAGGATGCAATATTTGCTCATGTGCTCCATTAACTCCTGTGTTCGCTCACCTGCCCACCACGAGCCTTGCCCAGCCTTCTCGGCGGGCTGGGGCTTTGCCGGAGTTTTCTGTCCTGCAAAGCGAAGTAAGAACAGCCACTGCATTTGCTGAGCACCTGTGTGTGCTGGGCACAAGCGAGCCAGAGGAGTTGGGGGCGCTTTGGGGGGCGCAGTCAGGGCCAGGTAGAATGGCAGGGGGTGCAGAGCTCACCGGGACCAAGGTCTTAGGGCAGGGAGGGACTCGGAGGTCACTGGGCCAGATGTTGTCATCGGTGTCATCCTGGAGGATGGGGCCAAACCCAGACAGAGAGGGTTGGAACACAGCTGGAAAGAGGTCTGTGCGGAGAGCTCCAGGACCACCCCGGGCAGAGCCAAAGCCCGACCCTCAGACCACCCACTTCCGCAGCCCCTGCAGCCCCCAGGACCCCAGCTCTTCAAGGTGAGGGCACAGGCCAGGAACAGCCATTCTCAACCCTGAGAATTCAGAGAGGAATCCCAAAAATAGTTGCCTGCCAATAATATTTTAAGCCTCCTTAAATCCTTTGAGGAACAAGGTGGTGATGAGGGAATAGAAATGTAAGTGTGGACGACGTTCCAGCCCACAATGTAAGAGCACAGACTTTCGTGCCAAGTCACAGCCCAGCTCTGGCTGTGTGACTCTGGCTGGGTCACACACCCTCTCTGTGCCTCAGAAATATTTGAGGCTAATTTTATGACCCAGCACATGATCTGCAGTAATTTTCAGTTCTAGGATTTCCATTTGATTCTTTGTGAAAACAATTTCCCTTTCTCTGCTGAGATTCCCCAACTGTTTATTCATTATGACTATTTTTCTTTAATTCCCTGAACATACTGAAGTCCTTGTCTGCTAGTTTTATCGTCTTTCGCTATCTTGAGGTTGATTTCTACTGACTGCTTTTTCTTTCAGCGATGGGTCGTGCCTTCCTGTGTCTTCGCACGTCCAGAAACGTTGCTGTGAGCTGCCGTGTCCTGGACGCTGCCGTGCGGTGCAGACCGTCCACACCTGAGACTGCTGGCGTTTGCGGCAGAGCCATTCTCACGGCGCTGCGCACCAGGCTCTGTCGCCCTGCGGGGCCCTCTGCCTCGGGCTGCGGCTCCCCCGGCGTGCTCAGGTCAGGAGGACAGAGGCAGTGGGATGGGGTTTGCGCACAGGTTCGAGGCCCCGCGTCCAGGGCTCTCTCCTTTGGGGACGTCACGCTTCCTCCTCCAGCCTCTGACTCCTCGGGCCGCGTGGGCTGCTGCAGGTGTGCGGGGAAAGCTCAGGTGTGGCAGCTCCTTCTCTCCGGGGTCGTCGGTGTTTCAGTTCCACCTCCCCCAGCTGCTGTCCAGCATCTCCAAACGCTGCATCTGCACCTGTCCCAGTTCGCAGCCACGTCTGTGGTCGCTCCGACCCAAGCCACCCTGCTATTCTCAGAGACAATGCCCCATGTTGTTCCACACGCCCCGATTTTCCTCTCTAAAATAATCAACACCTGTTCACGTTTTACAGCTAGAATTCGCGGTTTCTTTGCTTCTCTTGTTCACTCCTCGATGAGGTGTAGGTCAGTGGCTGTCTCAGGACGGTCCGTGAGTCACACGTCCTCTTTGTAGTCTGGACACGTCTGAACTGCCTTTGCTTCATGCTCGTTCTGGGACGAGCACCGGGGGGCGGTGCTCCCTTGTTTCCTGGCGCCGATTGCTGTGGATGAGGAGTCTGCCTTCCATCTGATTGCCATCCGACTTCGGAGCGCGGGACACGCCTACGCTCCTCCTCCGATTCCCAGCCACGCTGGGTGCTGGCTCCGGCCACTGGCCCCAGCTCAGACTTTGCTGTCCCCAGACACGGCCACCGCACACACTCTTTGGAGAGCTACTCAGACATGTATTCTTGTTGGTCAAGAAAGTTATACCTTCCCGGTCACTGGTAAAAAAAAAAAAAAAAGTGAAAGGAAACAGACGACCGTGTTTTAGGAGATGACAACGCTATCCTGTCTACACCAGATCTCCGTCAGAGTCCGCTCAGGGCAATGAGACGGCAGAGTCCAGACACCAAGGGTGAGACCAGCGGGGGCTTCGTGGCCCGTCATGCACCATCTAAGGCACTCTTAGCATCTTCCCTTAGGGACCTTGGTGACGTTCAGTGACAGCTCTCTTACCTCACCTGGGACACTGAGGACTGGGTTCTTCTGCTTTGCATGGAAATATAAATGGGGAAAGGTGTGTCTGGGGGTGACTGCTAAGGGAAGCAGCTTCCTTTCGGGGGTAATAAAATGTTCTAAAATTGACTGTGATGACGGATGCATGAATCTGGGAATGTATTACAACTAAAAGCCTTGAATTCACACACTTTACATGGGTGTGTGAATTATGTCTCAATAAAGCTGTTTTGAAAAAAACAAAAAAATTATGTGACCAATGACAATCGGCTATGTCGACCCCTCAAGTGAGGCCACCTGTTGGGGGAACCTGCCCCTGGGAAAGAGTAGTTTGAGGAATGTGGAGTCCCGACTGACAGGGACCTGGCTTTCAGAGCCGTGCCCAACAGGCCTGGGCAGCCGCCCGCCCGCCCCCCAGGAAGACCCCTCGAAAGTGTGGCGGGGGCAGGTGGCTTCTGAAAAGGACCCACCCGGGACTTTGGAAACACCGCGCTCGACGCCGCCTCCTTTCTCTGAGTGACTGCTGTGTGGACGATCTTAAATCCACAGGAGACCAGGCGAGTTGAAAGTCTCTGCCTGGAGGAAGAGGTGGGGTCCCGGGGACGGGCCAGCTCCGCGGCTCGGTGGTCCCGCCAAGGGGCTGGGGCCGGAGGGAAGGAGCTGGCGAGTACGGCTTTTTAGAATCACACCGCGTTTGTTTAACATGTACCGACAACACACCAATGTGGCCAGCGGTTCAAAGGGGCCTCGGGGTTTTCCGAGGGCTCCAGTTCACACCACTCTCCGCGTCACCGTGTTTTGCTGTTGGTGCCACATGCACGTCACCCAGCCCACGGCACTGCTGCTGTGACCCCGGCCAGTCCGCCGTCGCGTGCCGGCATTCACCCCACGACTGCCCTTCCTGGCTCCGTTTCTTCCTCCCAGACTTCTCAGCTCCCCACGGGGGGTGGGGGGGGTGGCATTTTCTTTCAGCCTGAAAATTCCCTTCGTTATTCAACACGTGGCTTTTGCTGACAGATTCTTTTTATGGTCTGACCCTATTTTTATCTGCCCTTCATGTTTGAAGGGTATTTCAGCCATGCACAGGATGCTGGGTCTGCAGGTTTGGTTTTGTTGTTTGTTTTCGTCTGCTCGGTGGACGGCGTCTCTCACCCCTTTCCGACTCCACCCTTTCTTTTTTTTTTTTTTTTTTTTGAGACAGAGTCTCACTGTGTTGCCCGTGTTAGAGTGCCGTGGCATCAGCCTAGCTCACAGCAACCTCAAACGCCTGGGCTCAAGCGATCCTCCTGCCTCAGCCTCCCGAGTAGCTGGGACTACAGGCATGCGCTACCATGCCCAGCTAATTTTTTCTATATATATTTAGTTGGCCAATTAATTTCTTTCTATTTTTAGTAGAGACGGGGTCTCGCTCTTGCTCAGGCTGGTGTCGAACTCCTGATCTTGAGCGATCTGCCCGCCTCGGCCTCCCAGAGTGCTAGGATTACAGGCGTGAGCCACCGCGCCCAGCCCAACTCCACCCTTTCTGCCGCGGCGTCAGCTGACATCCTCGCGGCCAGGCCCTCGCGGGACGTGTCTTCTCTCTCTGGTTGCTTCTAAGGCTTTCTCTTGACACGGCTGTCAGGAGACGGGAGCCGCACTCTGCACCCAGGGCGTGGGTCTCTGCGAACGTCTCCTGCGCAGCTTCTCGGGATTCTTGCGTGTGTGCTTGACATCACCTACCAACTCGGGGAAATTCCTGCCTTTTTAGTCTCAAGTATTTCTTCTGCCCCATTTCCTCTCCCCTCCTTTGGGTTTCTAGTTACGGGGCTTTCATTTCCCCCGAGGGTGCTGGGCTCCCCTGCCCCCACTCCTCACGGGGCCAGATCAGCGGCACGGCCCCTCCTGTGAGGGGCTCCGCGCTTCCCGTGGCTTAACACGCTCAAGTTTCCTTCCGTCCTCAGCTTTCTGATTGGCCTTTTTAAATTATGAATTTATAGCTCAACTGCCTTATTTTGATTGTTCGGTGAAAACAGATGGTCATTTGAGACTTTCAACATTGTAGCTAGATGAGGAGGTTAAGTGGGTAATGTTTCGTATTCATTTAAGTAATATGTTCTTTTTTTTTTTTTTTTGAGAGACGGTGGTTTCTCTGTCACTCCTGCTAGAGTGCAATGGCATCATAGCTCACTGTGATTCCAACTGCTGGGCTCTAGTGAGCCTCCTGCCTCAGCCTCCCAAGTAGCTGGGACTACAGGTGCATGCCACCGTGCCCACTTTTTTGTAGATACAGGGTCTCACTCTTACTCAGGCTGGTCTCAGACTCCTGACCTCGGCCTCCCAAAGTGCTAGGATTACAGGAATGAACCACTGCTCTGGGCTTCAGTAATATATTCTTTAAATTTTCACCGTTCCAGAAATTCGCAAGAGTATCACAGGAAGGTCTTCCTCTGATGGTCTGGGAGTAACCTGGCAACGAGATGCCTCCTCATCCCTGTGACGTCAGGATCAGGACACAACCGACTCCGGCCTCCTGCCTGTCCTCAGGACCCAGGTGCACCTCCAGTTGTCCCCACCTGTGGTCTGGCAGGGGCCCTGTCGCATCCAAGTGCTGCTCTTAGCTGTCTTGTGTGCTCGCCCCGGATGGTCACAGACCATTTGTCTGCAGGAAGACCCAGCTGTGAGTTCACCAGGCGTGAATGTATAGCAGGGGGAAGCCACAGTCCTGGTGCTTCTCAGGGTGCCTGGCCAGGTCACTCCCCTCTGCTCTGCAGCCAAGTTCACAGTTTGCAAGGGTTAAGTAGTGATTTCAGATGTTTTCACAGCACAGTAACTCTTTTACCATAGTACAGTTAATAAGCATTTTGTGGGGAGTTTCTTCGAGGCTGTGCAAAGAACTTCTTCTTTTTTTTTTTTTTAAGACAGAGTCTCACTCTGTTGCCGGGGCTAGAGTGCCTTGGTGTCAGCCTAGCTCACAGCAACCTCAAACTCCTGGGCTCAAGCGATCCTTCTGCCTCAGCCTCCCGAGTAGCTGGGACTACAGGCACGTGCCACCATGCCTGGCTAATTTTTTCTATATATTTTTAGTTGGTCAATTAATTTCTTTCTATTTTTAGTAGAGACAGGGTCTCGCTCTTGCTCAGGCTGGTCTAAAACTCCTGACCTTGAGCGATCCTCCCGCCTTGGCCTCCCAGAGTGCTAGGAGCATAGGCGTGAGCCACCACTCCCGACCCAAAGAGCTTCTTAAAATTTTCTGTCTATTTATGTCAGTCTGGGCTCATGAATTCTGGTTTTATTCCATGGGTTATAATTTGTGACTGTTGCTCATTTTCACATCTCTGTGGTCGTCCCTTGTGTCCTCTAGGTCTCGGTCCCTGGACCCCTGTGGTGCCCAAGTCAGCAGGTGCTCAAGTGCCTGACGTAACACGGTGCAGTAACTACATAGAACTACACGCATGCTCCCCCACATTTTAAACCATCTCTGGATCACCCATAACACCTATTACAATGTAAGTGCCATGTAAATAATTGTTACATGGTACTGCTATTTTATAGTATTTGTAGTATTTGCATTGTTACGTATTGCTATTTTTTAAAAATATTTTCAATCCTCGGTTGAATCTGCAGATGTGGAAGCTGTAGGTATTGGGGGTAGGCTGTAATTTTTTCTATTCGTTTTGAAAAGCGAAAGTTTGCACAGATGCTGCCAATTCCAAGCCAAGTCAGTGTTTACGTAGTTTTCTGTCTTTTCAAAATTTGAAACTCCCTTCTCTGACAGTAAGGAACTGACTCTCGTGGTCCTCAACATATCTGCATGTCGATCCCCCCTCTAGGTAGCCAACCTGGTTCCCACTGCCCAGCAAGACGCCGTCTGGCTTGGGCTGATGGCACCCGTCCCGCGCCTGCCTGGGCTCTAGCTGCGCACAGGGCACACGCCAGGGCTCTGGTCTCGGAGGCTGAGGCGAGGGTCTGCCCCGCAGCGGGCAAGGTTGCCTGGGCACAGATGCCAGCAGTGCCGGTCACAGAGGGGTGGGGGGGCCGGGGCCTCAGGCGTGCTGCAGCCCACGGGGCTTTGTGAAGCTCGTGCCACACAGGAGCTGGGCTTGCAGGCGGCAGGTTGGGTGTGATCCCGCGGTTTCCCCATCCCATGCAGAATTCCAAAGACTGAAACACCGGATGAAGGACCAATTAAACCCCATTTCTTCATCTGCTTTTGTTTTATGTGACAGGCAGGACCTAATCTCGGGGAGGGGACGGAATATTCCCAGCACAGGGAAGTAGCCCAAGACTTTGATCTCCTGCCGAGGGAGGCAGCCCCAGGAAGCCCTCTGGCCATGCGGAGAGCTTATCTGGACATGGCCTGGGGGTCACAGGATGAGGCTGGGCACATGGGCAGCCGAAGGCGCTGGCTGGAGTGGGAGGGGCCGTCCCTGCTGGGTCACTGGAGACCAGCCGGGTATTTCCCTGCACAGACGAAGTCCCCGGGAGCGGAGAAAGCCCAGAGTGGGTCCTCAGAGCGCCATGGGGAGCCTGCGCCCCAGCATGCAGCCTCGGGGATCGGGCCTGTGTGCCCTCGTGCTGCTGGCCTGGCTGGCGAGCACTGCCCATCCGCACACCCTCGTCGGCCGGGGCCTGGGGCCGGAGCCCACCACCCCCAGGAACAGCAGTGGGGTGCCCGTGGTCAGCCTGCAGTGGCCCTCTGTGCGGGATCCCCTGCTCACCACCTTGTGGACTCTGGTGGCCCTCTCATCCCACGTGGGTAAGCACCTGTGTTGGTCTGAGGTTTCTGTCCTTGTGTGCAGAGCAGCCTCGGAAGGGGCTGTGGGCCACCTGGCCAGCAGGGCTTTTCTGGTTCTGTTCGTGGTTTCTCGTGCATCCTAAATATCCTTCAAGTCGGCACTGTTTTTCCCGCTTGCAAAGGGCCACCCTGAGGCCCAGGTGCCCTCTTGGCTCCCAGCAAAGTCGGGAGGAGGGAGACCGAGCCTTGAAGCCTGTTGGGCTTTGGAGGGGCTTAGAGGGGAAAGGGCCACCTGGGCCCTGCCGCCGGCTGAGGGAGCCCCTGCTGCTGTCGCTGCCTGGCCTCCGTCTGTCTGTGCACAAACTACCGTGAGTGAGTCGTGATCCCTGCACGGTGGACTAGCCTCCTCCTCCCAGCTCTTGGTACGTGCGTTTTGGTTTCATGTTGAGTGTGCGAAGACTAATGTCAACTGCGCGCACCTTCACTACCTCCCGTCAGGCACGTGGCATCCAGATAAAACTGTCCAGAATGACAAATTCGTCTCTCGGGCAAATCAGATCTGGGGGCTACAGTATCAAATTAAATGAAGAACTGACCACCCAGAAAGGGACCAGATTAAGGTAAAGAAAAAAATAGAGGCTGTAATAACCATGTCTGGTTCCAATGACCTCTTTCTACGAGGAGGATGGATTGGGCCGGGACAGTCCCGCGGCACCAGCGCCTGCCCAGCAGGGCAACAGTGGGAGGCACAAGGCATCTGGGGGCTGAGGACTGACTTGGTTCTAGCGCTGCCGGGCCGCTGAGAGCCACGTGTCCTACACGTAGGCCTGCTGGCCCTTAGGTGGGAGCACAGGTGAGGGGGACGGGCAGGTGAGGAGATGAAGGTGGGACCTTTGCCGTGGAGAGAGGCAAGTGGGCACAGGCCACATCGCCCCCCTGCTGGGGCCGCGCCGTTTCCCCGTGCCAGGAAACACCACGCGCGCCGGCATCCCTGTGCGCTGCAGCCCAGAAAGCTGGGCCTGCCCGGCCTGGAGGGGCCCAGACTCACCTGCTGAGCAAGACTCAGGGTGGGGCCACCCATAGGCCTCAGCTCCGCAGGTCGGCAGCCGTGTCCTCCAAAGGCAGGGAGACTCCTGTCCCGGCCCCCGCGCTGACCATGGGAATATTGTTCGAAACTTTGGTGAAAAACCTGACCTGGACTCTTCCTTCCATGTGAACATTCACAAGTGAGTGTGTTTGGTTTCGGGGTGTGGACCCCAGTGCCGGGGGGCATTGCATAGCACGGGGAGAGCTGTGCCCCCCACTCACTCTCTGAGCCCTGTGACGGTCCCTCCCTAGCCGTCCCCCGGTGCCGCGTGAGGGGTGGGCGCTGCTTTGCCCAAAGTGGGGGCAGCCGAGTCGATGGGCTTTTCAGCACCCCCAGAAACATGCACCCCTGGGCAGCAGAGGTGACCTTCCCCACATCATAACGGGGCATTTATTCGAATATACGTGAAATTTCACTGTGGAATGGAAACTTTCCAGAAAAGGAAAAAGATGTCTGTGTGCTCAAGAATAAAGAGGCCAACCTTCCCCGGAGGCTTCCGTGTGTGAAATTCGCAGGGAATCCTGCTAGAACTCTTTTATGTGTTACAATCGAAGTTTCTGACATTTGAGGTCTGTTACGGTCTGGCAGGTTTTCTTCCTTCGGCAATGAGGCTTGGCTCAGAGGGACCCAGGAATCCAGGCCTTGGGTGAGGAGCCCTGAAGTCAAAGTCCGCTGGGCTGAGTGTCCCGGGCTCCTGGGCCTCTGCCCCCCTGCTCCCTGCAGGCTCAGAGCTCAGGAGACGTGGCCGTGGGGTCAGGAGAAGCCTCGTCCCCCAGCGTGGGAAGGCAGGAGAGCTGGGAGAGCGCATGTCCTTCAGGCCTGTGGACGCCGCAGCTGAGACCGTGCAGGGCCCGGGGGTTCCTGCATCTCTTACACACAGAATTATTTCTCTTCTACTTTTAAAATCCCAGAAGGAAGAAATACAATAAAACCGGATTCAGGCTGGGCGCAGAGGCTCACGCCTGTAATCCTACCACTTGGGGAGGCTGACGCAGAAGAACTTTGAGCCCAGGAGTTCGAGACCAGTTTGGGCAACAGCAAGCCCCTGTCTCTACAAAAAAATTAAAAAACCAAAAGACCAAAAGACTCATCCAGGCATGGTGGCACACGCCTGCAGTCCCAGCCTCTCGGGAGGCTAAGGCAGGATCGTGTGAGGTTGCAGTGAGCTGTGATGATGCCACTGCACACTACCATAGCAACAGAGCCAGGCCATGTGTCCAAACAAAAACAAAACTAATTAGGAGTGATTCATTAGAATCCAGTGACCTTTCAATGAAGTTCACAGAATTAATTATCACATTTCAAAGTGTGGGCAGTGCTGTGGTCCGGGCAGTGTGGGTGGTCCGAGCAGTGTGGGTGGTCCAGGCAGCGCTGTGGTCCAGGTAGTGCTGTGATCCCGGCAGTGCTGTGGTCCGGTCAGTGCTATGGTTCGGGCAGTGTGGGTGGTCTGGGCAGTGCTGTGGTCTGGTCAGTGTGGGTGGTCCAAGCAGTGTGGGTGGTCTGGGCAGTGTGGGTGGTCTGGGCAGTGCTGTGGTCCATGCAGTGCTGTGGTCTCAGAAGTGCTATGGTCTGAGCAGTGTGGGTGGTCCGGGCAGTGTGGGTGATCTGGGCAGTGCTGTGGTCCGGGCAGTGTGGGTTGTCTGGGCAGTGCTGTGGTCTGGACAGTGCTGTGGTCCAGGCAGTGTGGGTGGTCTGGGCAGTGCTGGGGTCTGGACAGTGCTGTGTTCTGGGCAGTGTGGGTGGTCCAGGCAGTGCTGTGGTCTGGGCAGTGTGGGTGGTCCGGGCAGTGTGGGTGGTTCGGGCAGTGCTGTGGTCTGGGCAGTGCTGTGGTCCGGGCAGTGTGGGTGGTCTGGGCAGTGTGGGTGGTCAGCGCAGTGTGGGTGGTCCGGGCAGTGTGAGTGGTCTGGGCAGTGTGGGTGGTCCGGGCAGTGCTGTGGTCTGGGCAGTGTGGGTGGTCAGCGCAGTGTGGGTGGTCCGGGCAGTGTGGGTGGTCCAGGCAGTGCTGTGGTCTGGGCAGTGCTGTGGTCCGGGCAGTGCTGTGGTCTGGGCAGTGCTGTGGCCCAGGCAGTGTGGGTGGTCTGGGCAGTGCTGTAGTCTGGACAGTGCTGTGTCTGGGCAGTGTGGGTGGTCCGGGCAGTGCTGTGGTCTGGGCAGTGTAGGTGGTCTGGGCAGTGCTGTGGTCTGGGCAGTGGGTGGTCTGAACTGTGCTGTCCTCTGGGTCAGAGGTGCGGCGACCACAGAGACATCGAGTTCCATCTGGCGGTGCTGCCTGTCATTTCTCATTACGTTTTAAAAAAGAGAAGAAAAGAAAACAAAGTTTAACGAGAAAAAAAAAAAGAGAGAAGAAAAGGCCAAATGAGCGCATATATCGCCGAGAAAGAGGAAAGTGGTGAGGACAGCGAAGTTCTCTCTGCTGCGGAGCTGGGCAGGGAAGGAGAGGGAGCAAGCTGGGGAGGGACCGCCTGCCCCGGTCCTGCATGGGCCAGGCCAGCCGGGAGGAGCAGCGGGTTTCTGGCCAGCACCTAGTGACTGCATCGTGCTGCACTGGTTTCCTTTCCAGACGGAGTCATGTGACCTCCAGGCCATCCGAGGAGGAAGGTCATGGGCTCCGTGCTGGCTGTGTGTCCCCAGAGTCCCTCATCAGGTCATGGAGTCAGAGGTTTTTGGGGAGAGCACCAGGGGCCCACACCTGGGAGCAGGACAGGACAGCTCCACCAGGAGCTCTGGAGCCGGGACGTCCCTCCAGTGCGGCGCCGCAGGGAGGCACAGGGCCTGCACCCACCGTAGCCGCCAGCAGGTGCGGGGGCTCCCCCAGGTGTGGCCAGGCTGAGTCCGCAGGGGCAGAGCCAGCTCTGAGATCTCCGTGTTCAAGGTGTTGGCTGCGGGTCCTGCCTGGCCACGTGGGGGCCGTGGTCCCGGTGGGGAGGGGACCCGCCTGCGCTGGGGCACAGGTCACTCACAGGCCAGCCACGTGCAGAGGCAGCAGTGCCCAGGCGGCAGACGCGGAAGCTGAACCACACAGCAGTGAGGCAACCAGGGCGAGGTCAGGCCGCGGCAGCCGCCCGCAATCTGGAGCCCACCTCGCGCTTATCTGCCGCAGTCCGCCCAGACCCTGGCGCAATACTCCGCACTTATTTTCTATTTATAGTTGTCTTGTTCTATGTTGAGCATGGTTTTATAATCGGCCCGAAATTCCTTTGGGAAATAGATGGGTGTGTACACCCTAAATGAATAAAATGCAGTGTGATTTGGCGAAAGGTGACGCTGGTTTATTTCCCGTGTCATAAAGTTGCTGCTCTCACGCTGGGTGAGAACCGGGCAGGCCGCAGATCTGGGGGCAACGCCTCGGGGGGGCCCTGGGGCGGCAGAGCCAGGTGAGCTGCATTCGGCTGCACGCCAGGAAGGAAGAGGATAGAAATGGCAGAGTCGGGCACTGACGTTCCTCCTGTTGTCTGATTTCTACTATTTTTTTTCCTTTATGAATATGTAGGGCCACTGCCGTGGCTCTGTTCGTGAAACAAACACTTTGTAGACTCTTCACGTGACCCCAGACAGAAAAGGAAGCTGTTAGAAGTGCAGGGTCCAGCAGCATTCTCACTTTCTCAGGTCGATGCGTCTCCCCCACTGTGGGCAGAGACCTTCTCTCCTCGTCTAGTGTTTTCTCTGCCTGTGAATTTACGGCCACAGTGCTCTGGGGTCCCTCCCACACCCGAAGGGGGCCTGTTCCTCCTGTTGGAGCCTCGGTGCGGGGCCTGGCTCAAGGCCCAGGAAAAAGGGCCTTTTACTCGGTGAGGCAACCAACCAAGGGCCACTCGGAACAGAGCATCATGTAAATTCTGAGATCATTGTTCTATAAGAACTGACATAAAATGTCTCACTCACCCCCTTTGCATTTAACAGCTTTCCTGAGATGCAATTGACGGACAATAAACCGCGTGAAGTGTCAATTCGAGGTGCTTAGACATGTGTCTACACTGGTAAAACCACCACCATAAACGGCACAAGGAGTGTTTCCATCGCACCCAGAGCTCCCTCCTGGCCCCGCAAACCTCCCTCCTCCCGGCTCCGTGCAGCCCCTGCCCTGCCTTCCGCCAGCAGTGATTAGCTGGCATTTTCTGGAACTTTTATAGAAATGTAATAGGGCAGTATTGCCTTTTTATGGTCTGCCTTACTGCACTCGGAATAACTATTGTGAGATCCATCTGTTTTCACCTGTATCAGCATTTCCTTCCTGCTGGAGCTCAGTTGTACGCGGCGTGTGGACGCAGCACGTCTGCTGCCCCAGGGCTGTCGATGCACATTTGCATTATCTTGACTTTGATATTAATTTATTCCCTCCAGATCTCACTGGTTAGGGTTAGTATGTGTATTTTTTTCTCAGTCTTTTATTTACAGCTTATTTGGGTCTTTATATTTAAAGTGTATTTCTTGTAGGGTCACAAGGTTGGGTCTTGGTTTTCCCCAATCTGACGACCTTTGCGTTTTAATTGGGATATTTGGACCATTTATGTTTGATTTGATCAGTGACGGGCTCAGTTTAAACACACCATTTTCTATTTGTTCTCTATCTTTCCCACCTGGTCTTTGTTCCCTTTCTCCTTTTTTTTTTTCCTATTTTCTTTGGATTATTTTCCCATGAGTCCATGTTACCTTCTTCGATCAGCTTCTGGCCGTCCTTTGTGGCGTGGGTTGTGTTAAATGGCCGCTCTAGGGCCTGCGATGACACACCTCTGTCACACTTCCACTTCTCCCAGCCCTCGCGCTGTTTCGGTCACACGTGTTTTCTGCGTGTGATAGGACCCCACAGTGCTCACTTGCGTCCCCTGGCTTGGGGACCGCTGTGCCGTGCTGTCTGGTGTCCTGTGTCTTGGACACCTTTGTCTCACGTGTTACTTCTGTGGTTTGTTGTGTCAGGCACACGGTAGGTTTGGGCCCAGTTACTCCGTCTTCGCTAGAAGGGGAAGACAACCCACCTTCAAAAATAACTTTTTCACTGTCTGTGTGCCACGTGTGCTCGGCATGGAAATAGTCGGGAGCCACAGAAAAGTAAAAGTTAATGACACAAAACCAACACCCCCGCGTCTTACTGCCCGGATCCCTGCGTCTCGGCCCAGCCATCTCTCCGGGTACCTGTAGAACGTCCCTTCTTACACAGCGGCGTCACAAACCCACGTTTCTTAACATCACGCAGAGAACTATTTTCCGTGTCACTAAAGCTCAAATTGAACTGTTGTTTATTTATAAATTTTCACTTTGGGGTTTGCATAATCGACCATTTTAGCCAGTGGAATTCCAGGGCAGTGGCCCAAACCAGGGCAGTGTGAAGGCAGATCCGGGGGGGACCGACGTTCCAGAAACAGGCTGGAGTCACACAGGGCCCAGCGTGCTGCAGAGGCAGCGCTGCCGGTCTGTGGGAAAGGGATCATTGCACCGGAGGTCGTGGGACCCCCGGCCGGGCGCTGGGACCTGGGGGGCTGGGACTGCACACCATGCCTTCTGCCACGCACACGTGTGGAAAATGAATCGTCTGAAACCAGTGAACAGCCAGGTCACCTTCTCGCTGGCTTTGCCAGGTAACCCCACCTCAGGACGCACCAGCGTTGCCTCCTCCAGCAGGCCTCTCCCGGCCAGTGCCCACATCCCGGGCAGGCCCTGTAGGGAGCCGACGCATCTCTGGGTTGTGGGCGCTGATTGGGAGCTCTGCGAGGGCCAGAGCCACGTTATTTCTCTCTGTGTCTCCCGCGCCCAGAGGCAGAACCTGGCCGCTGCCAGCACCTGGGGCTGCCTGGCGGGGAGAGGGTCTTGCCGGCGTGCATGTCTCCGGCACAGACACGCGCCGGTGTGTGGTTGTGTCTTGAACACAAGCAGCAGATGGGCCCCTTGGAGAGGAGGCAGAAGGCCTTGTGGTCCTCAGGCTGGATCACGGCAGCATTAGTGATTTCAAGGCTGTGCTGCAGGTTCATAATAGTCAGATCTGAACTCATCAGAAGCGTCGGAGAGTCCTAATCATACTGAGGTGCTGCATGCTAACTGCAGCATGATCCAAAGACGGATTATCAGGTGGCAGTACTGAAGTTGGCAAAAAAATGGTATTTGTTCATCGGAATAAATGGAATCCTATTCACTGTGCGTTTAAAGCTAATGAACACCAGCAAGCCAGTGCCTGCAGAACCAGGAGGCGCAATGCAGCCGTCCCCGCCCAGCCTGCTCCAGGCGCTGGTGCGGCCTGTTTGGGCAGAGCTGGGCTACCTGCCACGCGTGCGCAGCGGATGGATGCAGTGCAAACCCCACATAGGCGTCTGTCCACCCTCGAACATGGACAGGAGCTCCCCAGGCCCTGTCTCAGGGGCAGGCAGGACACCAGCCCGGCACAGAGAACGGAGTGGGTCAGGCACCCTCAGCGCAGCACAGGGGTGAGCACAGAGCCAGCGTACTGCCCTCCTGGTGCCCCGGCCAAGCAGAGAAGGCCCCACTGGCCTTGTGGAGCCAGCAACACCAGGCCACGGCAGGGTGGGCAGGTGCGGTCAGCAGCGTGTGGGGCAGCAGGGCCAGGGGTCATCCTGGCCAGGCCCCTCCTGAGGCCACAGGTCTGGCCACCTGGCCCCCGTGGCCTTGCTCACCTCCTGGGCCAACCCCTGGGCTGCGGTTTGCCGGCTGTACAGCCTGCACCCTGCCCCCACCCAGACAAGTTGCATCCACTGGGTCCTGGGCGGGGGCCAGCCTGTCGTGCAGGTCCAGGGAAGGAGCCTGCTGACCACCTGAGCCAGTGTCTGGACCACTGGGCACGGGGGCCACTTGGCACATCCCCAGCCGGCCAGAGCCCAGGCTTGTCCTCAACAGACAGACGTGAGCAGCCCCAGTGAGTGCCTGGCCCTCCCCAGCCATGGTGCAGCGGTGTGGGAGCTGGACAGAACGGTCCAGCCAGCGCCTGGGGCTGAGCCTGAGGACGTGGGGGAGACCCAGCGTGCTGACAGAAAGCGGCTCCTGCTGTCAAAAACCCACGTCAGCAGTTCAAGCACCCAGTCCCATGAAACGCCCAAAGCCCCACCTGAGGAGGCTCTCTCCCCTGCCCGGTCTGGGAGGGTCCTGGGTGGGAGGGGCAGGTCTCAGGAGCAGAGGTCCTGGACGCTGACAGTTCTGCTCCTGCAGGGCAGGGTGGACGGGAAGGAGGCCTCTTGCCCAGAGAGGTCCTCATGGCTTTTGGGAGACCCCACAGGGAGCGTCCCCTCCACTTCCGGAGCCTGTGCTCTGTGCCTCCTTCTGCCTGGGGGCCTCCGGGTGCACCTGAGGGGGCCCCGCGGCCCTCTGGGTCCACAGTTTGAAACAGGAGGCTTCCTGCCCCAGCTCCAGTCTCTGC
Source organism: Lepilemur ruficaudatus (assembly GCA_963574885.1). Taxonomy (NCBI): domain Eukaryota; kingdom Metazoa; phylum Chordata; class Mammalia; order Primates; family Lepilemuridae; genus Lepilemur; species Lepilemur ruficaudatus. Next base: position 38,669 of record CAUYRT010057655.1, read on the forward strand.
CATGTAACTGGCCTCCCAGGAGGACCCAGGTCCCAGAGAGCCAGGCCTGCACTCTGGAGTCCCTGTCCTGCCTCAGTTACTGGGAGCAGGAAGTGCACACACAGCTGAGTGGCAGAAATAATCAGATGTCACAAAGTCCAAGTCCCGTAACTCTGAGGACTTTATTGGTAGGAGGGGCAAGCTCCCGGCCCGCTCACCCCATTCTAAACTTGGTTTTGGCACCAAGCCAGTGGGGTCCCAGACCAGGCCAGGCTGTCCAGGACATGAGACCCTGAGGCCACGGCCTCTGGCAGGTAAAGGGCAGAGGGCAGCAAAGGCTGCTGCAGGACCCCCAGGGCCGGCACACAGGCACTGTGGGGCCCACGGCCTCCCGGAGCCCACACTTCCGAGCACAGCCGCCAGCACACCCCGGGCCGCAATGTCAGTGTCGGTGTCAGCGATGGTGGGTGTGACCTCGGGGACACCTTCCCGATGATAAGGCCTGGCAGCTGCTCCAGGCCACGGCGGAACAAAGTCACTTTCCCTGACCTCCTGCTTCCCAGCACCTTCCCAGAGCTGCCTGTGCCGCCCAGGGCCACAGATGCCAGGACGAGCGGGGACACAGCCCTGCCCCAGTAGGTGCTCACGGCTGCCGTCCAGCCGCAGGCACCCGCGCTGGGCTCCACACGGGCTGTGCCAGGCTCTGCGAGAAGGCCTGAGACCTCCTCCCCTCAGGCACTGGCCTCGAGAGGGCTAGGGCGCTCTGGGACCCCCAGAAGAGATGCTGAAGCAGACAGGCCAGAGTGGAGTGGAGCCCCTGGAAGAAGCCGGGCAGCAGCAGGGGCTTGAGAAACAGAAACATAGGCAGTCAGGACAGGCCCAGCCTTGGATGCTCTGCTGGGGTCCCACATGGCTGTCAGCTCGGCCCTGTGCTAACCGCGGCGCAGACACCTGTCCCACGGGAGCCCCGCCCCACACGGCCGGAGGAGCCCGGCTCAACGTGGCAACCCAGCCGGCCCCACCGGCCCAGCCCCTCGGTTCCCCTCTGCTCCCTCCACATCGCGTAAGCGGGTCTCGGGGGCCACTGGCTGTTAGGACCCTCCCCTCCCCTGCGGCGTGTCCTGAGCCTCCCCGACATCACGCTCCCTTGGTGGCCTGGCTGACCCAAGGACGGTCACAACTCCTGCTCTCGCAACACCAGTGACCCCACCGGACTCAGGCCCTCAGTGCGGTCAGACCTCGGGCTCCGTCCACTCAGGTGGGCCCCGAGTGCCGGCCGTGGCCGTGGCCTCAGACCTCGCGCCCTCAGCACACGGGGAGACCAGCCCAGCCACAGGAAGGGGTTTCCAACAGGACTAGTATGGCCACTAACACGCCGGTATCAGGTGGCACCTCCTTTTCACACCTCCATGCACAGCTGCGTGACGGGCACACAGCTGCCTGCGAGGGCCATGCGCTGGGCAGGGGCCTGCTGGCCTGCTCCTCAGGGCTGTCCTTGGCCGCTCCTAAGATGTAAGGCCTTTGGGGAGTTGCGAGGGCCACAGACGATCTCTCTGCCCAGAAGTAGGTGCGGAAGGGGCCCTGGGCCCCCACCAGTTCTGCCCCCCGAGTTCTGAGTGGTCTCACGGCCCTGTTTGGGTTTTGCACTGGGCCAGGCCCTGGGAGGGGCAGCTCCTGCAGCCTGGACCAGAGGCCAGCAGGGGTGGCGCGTGCTGCCGGCCCAGACCCCGGCTCCTCCTCAGCGGTGGCGAGGATGGGTCTGCGGGAAACAGCAGCGTCCTCCACCGCTCCTGGCCCAGGGAGAGGCCGCTAAGCACCAGCCGGTTTGCTCACTTTCCGGGTGTTGGCGCCAGGCCCCACGTGGGAAGCCGTATCTGATCTGACCACCAGCTGCAGGGTGCCGCCCGCCCTGCTCCACTTGCATGATTTTAAAGCATATAAAAATTAAACGAGGTGAGAAAGTGGAAGTGCCAGGCACCCGCCCCTCCCCTGGCCTCACGGGCAGGAGCGTTAGGCTCGCGCTTCGTGGCTGTTTACGGTTCCTCAACCCCTCACCTCCTTCCAGTGAGCAAGGTTGACTACAGGTGACGGCCGTAAAATGATTTGTGGATTTTCTGGGCCCATCAGGAGCCCGGCCGGCTGGGAGGCTGTGGCCCTGGCAGCAGACCACGCTCTTGGGACGGCTCGGGACCTTGGTCCTTCCTCCTCTTCTGTGCGTGAGGACGCTGCGCCAGCGTGGCTGACGAGGGGGCCTCCTCTGAGCCCTCGCAGGACTCGTGTGTTGGGGGGGGTCCCAGACTCCAGGCCCCTCCCCCACACTCGGAAGGACAGCGCAGGCCGGCGGCCCACGGGACGGTCCCTCTGCCCCAGTGTCCCCAGAGAAAATCCGTCAGACCTGCTGTCCCTGGAATTTGGGGCTCAGGGACCCTCAGCAGAAAGCCCCCAAACTGTATGTCCCATTCCTCCAGCCCCCCTGCAAAGGCCTGGCTCCCTCGGGCCACCCCCTGGCGGCCTCCACCCCGGGAGGCGCCCCAGCCCCCGTGGGTCTTGGTGCCCTGCTCAGGCACTCTCTGTGGTGTTTTCCTATTTTCCTGTTCTCGGAGCCCAGTCATCCTCCACATCGCGGGCAGCAGACCCTCCACTCATGTCCAGCGCCTGTCCTGCTTCTGACAAGACAGCCTGAGCGCGCACCACGCCACGCCAGGCCTGGTGACCCAGCTCCCGCACGCAGCCACGCGGCGCTGAGGGCGCCCTGCCCTCCAGCAGCTGCTGCAGAATCGCACGTCCTCTGACCTGGACTCTCCTCCTCATGGGACTGGGGAAATGAGAGTCCTCGGGTTGACCACGCCGACCACACCCTCATTGCCCACCCTCTTGCGCCTGCCTGTCTGTCTCCACCCCGATGACTCGAGTTACCACTTCTGCATACTCAGCCATCCTCCATCCTGAACCCTAGAATGCCAGACCCTCCCTCCCGCTGTCCTGTGCCTCTGCCCTAAAAGCTCACCCATCACCCTTGAGTCTGGAGCACCTGGCACCTGCCTTTGCCTGCCCCCAGCTGAGCCCTGCTGTGCTGGGCAGCTGTCCCTGCAGCCACATCACCTGGGCCACTCTCTTGGCACAGCTGCCTCCTCGGGCCTTTTCTGGGGTCCAGGAGCTTTGGCTCGAGGAGCTGGAGTGTCCCCTGAGGGTTCAGGGGGTGCTCCCACCTTAGGGCAGCCGGACTCCTGAGGCCTCCCAGATTTCCAGCTCCCCTGTTGACATGCAGATCCTCCCCAGGAGTTGACCTGGACTCCAGGTCCACCAGCTGAGAGCCTGTGCAGCTCAGAACCCAGCAGGACCCTGGCAGGCAGGAGCCCACGTGGGCCTCGGTCCTCCAGGTCACCTGCTGCAGGACGAGGGCCAGCAAGGCAGGAGTGTGGGGACCCACCACAGGGGCTGTGCTCCCAGGGACATCTGGGGTGCAGCCAAGGGCTCTTGAGGCAGGCCCAGGAGCGTCCTCGGTAAGACTTTGTTATTTGACCAAAAAAAAAACTTTTCAAGAAAAGAAAAGCATTTGAGCAGATATGGTGGGAAAATCAGCCTTTCGGGGCCCTCCTGGCCCCACATAGCTCAGTGTGATCTGTCCGTGGGGACTGGGCCTGGAGCTCCCAGCCTGGCCGGCAGGGTGGCAGGTTTGACTCCAGGGCCTGGCAGTGTCAGCGCCACCCCCTCGTGGAAAGTGGGGCCATCACTCCTGCTCGCTGCACAGGCTCAGGGGAGCCATACGACACGGCCTCAGCCAGGCAGCCCCACCCCAAGTTGGGGGGAGAGGGGCTGGTGGCGGGATCTAGTGGACTCCCTACCCCTCGAGGGTCCTTCGCCATCTGCTCAAATGCTGGTGAGCGAAGACCAGGCCATCAAGACTTCCCAACTGTCCCTCCTCTTGTGGCCCTCAAATACGGCAAGGCCACGCCAGCCACAACAATGCAGTAGACATGGTGAGGTGCCTCCTGGTTAGATGTAGTTTACCCCAGTTTCAAGCATGGCCTGTGCCTGAGCAGTTCCATCCTTGGTCTTAGTCACCTGTCTGCAGTGGACAGTGATGCCAGGGATGGTCAGCTTGGGACCCACCTACCCTGCAGGCCCCGCCCACCCACCCAGGCCTAGCCCCCAAGGCCCTGCCCACCTTCCCAGGCCCCTCCCACCTGTCCAGGCCCCACCCCCAAGGCCCTGCCCCCACGGTTGGGCTGGGTTGAGGGCATTGGTGAGGCAGGACCTGGCAGGGGAAAGACAGCAAGGGGTCCCTGGGGCATCCTGTTGGGTCCAGGGTGGCAGCACGAGCTTGCGCAGGGTCCTGTGCACACCTCACAGAGCCCACCCCGGTGCCCTTATGCACACTGGCACGCATCCACACAGATCCTGCGGGTTCGACCTCGCGCTGCCCCAGGTGCCCAAGTGCACCCTGCCCCCCAGAGGAAGGGGTAGCACCCCCTCCTCGACCCCAACCCTAACCCTGACTCACAGACCTCGGGGGCCTTGGAGCGAACAGCTGCTCGTCCAGGCTGGCCCTGCAAAAGGGACTGGTGTGACCCTCAGGGGGCAGCACAGGGGTCCACCCAGCAGCCCCACCCAGGGCCACAGGACCGTTATTCCAGAGGGAGGTGGGGTGGGGCAGAGCTTGGGCAGCCCACCTGGTCCTGGGTGCAGGGGCGACCCCTCCCTCCCCTGCCCATCCTGCAGACCATCTGCTCAGCGCTGCTCTTGCGAAGACGAAGACCCGGCCCATTGGGCATATCTGGGATGGCTTCAGAGTGGTCCCGGAGGAAGGGGAGGGACAGTGGGCCCAGGAGGGTGATGCAGTTTAGGGAAACGGACTGGGCCATGGTGCTGGGGGTGCCCGGAGGTGGGGCAGGCTGGAGGGCTTCTCAGAGGAGGCGACTCTGAGCTGAGACCCCTGAGGAAGGGAGGACCCCAGGGCGGAGGCACATTGCCCAGGAAGTCGGGAAGACTGAGGCTGCCTGACCCAAGGACGGAGGGGAGGGTGGGAGCCGAGGGGCCAGCCCTGGGACATGGCCACGTGGAGGCCACTGCTGACCCCGGCCGGCAGGTCAGTGAGAGGATGGAAGGTGTGGACTGAGGCTGTGTGCTTCTGGGTGGGGGAGGAGGGGATGGATTTGGCCCTGGCGGGAGGACTGTGTGGAGAGAAGCCAGGGGCTGCCGGGTGGGGACCCAGAGCCCAGGCTGAGGTTGGGACACAGACACAGGCGGGGAGATGGGTGTGGGGTGCAGACCCTGGACTGAGGGCAAGGAGTCCCTGCCCACCAACCCTGTGCTCAGAGGGGCCCAGCCGGCCTGCGAGGCCACAGTCTGCAGAGGCAGCCACCAGGCAGGCCCAGCCCTGTGCCGGAGACTGTCTTCCGGTGTTCGGCCGGGCAGCACCTTGATGGGAGCTGCTGTCATGGCTGTCGGAGGGGCACGGCGCCGGGTGCCATAAATGGCTGCGTAAACATTAATTAGCACAAGTTAATATGTAATTCCGCACCCCACGGTATCTCGCCAGCACAGTGCTATTGTTTGATAAGGATTTAATGAGAAGAAGGAAAGTAAAGCCCGGATAAGAGCCTTGTCTTATTGTGATAGATGCCAAGGACACAGGGTGGGGGACAGGGAGGACACAGCGGACAGCCCTCGGCTGCACACCTGGGACTCGCAGCGGGAGCCCGGGGTGGCCAGGCCTGGTGTCCCCGACACCTGCCCTGCCACATTTGAGGAGGGGCTTTGGGACGGCGCTGGGTCACATTTTTACTGAAAGTGTTTTGGGGCTGCACTACTTCTGTTACTTGAATTAGCGCCTGCCGCAGACCTCAGTGGCGCGGGGCCTGTCTGCACAGGCGTCTGCTGAGCCCGGGCTCCACACCGTGGGTTCTCGCTTGGCTCAGACAGCAGCACCAGTAGCAAGGTCGGGGGCCAGTGACTCACAAGGCAGGAGGTTCCGGGCTTGGCAGCTCCCTCCCTGCAGTGGGCTACGGCCCATCATATGCGGGGCTCACCCGGCAGCCCTTCCGAGAAGTGTGGGAGACGCCAGGCACTGCCGCCACATGTGTGCCCCTGGGGGAGGAGGGCACCAATGGCGGTGTCTGCCTTGCGCAGAGGAATTTGCTTCAGCAGAAGGAGCAAGTCGGAAGAGCCCCCCCTTCCCCCTGCCCTCCTGCCTCTGGTCACCCGCCACGCAGTGACCTTGTTCCAGAGCCAGGAGTCCTCGGGACACAGGCACTGGGAGTGGGCAGAGCCCCTGGGTAATTCCCTCTGTGCACAGCCCTCCTGGGAGCTAACATGGAAGGACAGGGGGCAGCGAGGGACAGGGAGGCTATGTGTGGGCACATCCTTTGTCAGAACACGCGTCCACGCGCATAGCACCAGAGACCCCTCAGAGCACGGTCCCCACTCTCGAGATGCAGATAACGGAACCTGCTGTCCCCTGCCTGAGGACACAGCATGACCAACATGGCTTTGTTTCCATCATCTGGTCCGTCAAGGACAGTTTCCATAGCAATGTGGCGGCTGGGTGAGCCGCCCATCCTGGCTGGCCCATGTCTCCTGAGGTTGGTGGTGTCTGAGCCTCAGAGACCCTTTAGGAAGACCCTGGAGGGAGAACCATGCAGGTGCCCCTGCGCTCTGCAGCCAGCCCAAACCACAGACACCACACACTGACGCGCAGACGGCACCTCTGGGGAGTGTGTGGCATTGACGGAGAAGCGACCGTGCTCGTCAGCAGACATCTGAACAGTCACTGGCCAGCCTGGCACTGGACATCAGGAGAAGCCACGTCCCCACAGCACATCCTCTGTCTCCCGCCATGCACGTCTGGCGGGATGAGCCTGTACCACCCCTGCTACGTTCTCCGGCTGCTGCCGAGGGACCCTGGGGCACCTGGAGGCGGCACCTTCACGGGGTGCGAGCTGCCACCCTCTGTGTCTCCCCAGACCTCCCTGCAACAGGCCACAGCGCTGCTTGAGGGCCCCGTCCCTCAGCCCGGCCATACCAGCTGCCCTCCAAGCCCTGCTTCTGCCGTCAGTGACTCCAGGCTGTGAGGATAGTGTGGTGCCCTGCAGGGCGTGGTGAGCGGTAGGTGGGGCAGCAGGCCCGGTGCGCCACGTGTGGGGCTGAGGGCACACGCCAGTGTCCTGCTGACCAGAGCAGAACACCTGCTGCCCAGGACCCTCCAGATGGATCAGCAGCCAATTCACTGTCAGCACCATTGTTTTCCTTTAAAATGACCCGCAGCCCCCAACCCACCCAGAGCTCAGCAGTTGGATGTGCTCATCCCTGCGAAATGCTGCGTTGGCCCGAGGCCTGGGCAGTGGCTCGACCGGGACCATCACAGCCGGCCTTCCAGAGAGCCCCTCCTTCTGCGCAGGGCGCCAGGTGCCCACACCTGCGTCCACTGACCCTGGACCCTGGGCCTTCACACGGAGCAGGCAGTCTGGCCCTGCAGTCACCCCCACCTGACAGACGAGGCTGGGCACAGAGAGGCTGGGAACCACCCCAGAGGCAGCACAGCCAGCCAGTGGGCAGGACAAGGTCCGCAGAGCAGGGACAGCCTGGGACTGGCAGGAAGCCTGGCTTCAATCGTATGGCCTGTGGCCGGCCACCTGAGCCTTCAGCTTCCGTGCTTTAAAATGGGATCAGAGTGTGTGTGAGCGCCAGGCCACCTGCGCTGGGAACCTCCCCAGGTTCCCACAGGCATCAAATGAAACCGGGTGGGGTTGGACCAGGGGGAGAGTGGCCAGGGCTGTTGTTATTTTTCTGTGAATATAATACCCAGTCTCTAAACAGGGAAGTTTAGAGCAGAACAATGAGCACATTCATTGTGGACGAGGGACGGTCCACATGGGCAGCCCGCAGCACCACGTAAGAGGGACCCTGGCTCGGTCCCTTGCACACTCGGGGCAGATCACGCTGCTTCCTGCAGTTTCCATGAGCAAGGGTGGCCGTGCTCTCCAAGAAGCCTGGGCTCCGCCCAAGGGGACCAGCCGGTGACCCGGGGAGCCCCGTGGGACGAGGTGGCCCAGCCATGAGCAGAGCTTTGTGGGGTCAGAATCGCAGAACCACCAGAACAGAGTGCTTAGGCATCTCTGTGCAAGGGAGGGAAGGCAGGATCAGCAGTGGTGGCCAGCCTGCATCGCCGTGTTTTATTAGGCACCTTAGGTCTGCGCCAGAGGCCACCGGGAGGCTTTGCCAGGGGAGCCCGCGGACGCTGTGTGCACTTCCAAGGAAAACACCCGTGTTTTCACAAGCCAATCTGGCGAAGCATGAGAAATTAAGTTTTGAAAATATTATTCCTGAAACCCACACTTGCAGCCGGTGCTTCCTGGCAGCAACAGCGTCCACTGGGCTTGGCTGGAGCCAGTCACGGAAGCATTTTCTGAACCGGGAAGGTTCAAAATCACCTTCCACCCCAAATCTCAGACGATGACTCAGTGGCTGCATCCCTGGCCTCGCCATGCCCTGGTGGGCTGCCAGGCAGGGGGCCTCACACCCTCCCCAGGGCCACTGAATGGAGACTCAGGCTGCTCCAGCCACTGTCAGCAAACCTGTGACTCCCACCTCTGGGAGGAAGTCGTAGCTCTGTCCACGCTGGCTCAGGCAGGCCCGTACCCACCTGGGCAGGGGCAGCAGCCATGGGATCTGCCCTGCAAGGTCTCAGGCGGGCTGGGGAGGAAGGGGCTCCAGAGACAGTGTCCAGGAGGGGCCGGCCCCCTGGCGGCAGAGGGAGCAGGTGGGGGTGCTAGACCCGAGGAGGAGCCCTTCACTGCGGCCGGGACACTTGCACCCGCGGGACCCGGAGCGACTTCAGGAGCTGCAAGGAGAGGCTGGCCTGGTGTCGACCAGCTGTGGGCAAGGAAGGGTATGGCCCTCCCCACCGCCCAGAGGCACGGGGGCTGCAGGGGACGGCCCCGCCACCATCATGCTCCCCGTCTGCACAAAGGGACTGTGGCCCCGGCCTCTGTCCAGGGCACCCTTGGCTTATCCTCCCTCAATCCCCCTTTTACCCAGTTTCACATTCGGGGAAACCAAGGCAAGCAAGGCCTTGTGCCCAACCACGCTCCACAAAAGCACCTACGTCATGGTGAGCGGGAAGTCAAGTGCTCCATGTGCACCTGCAAACCTCAGTGCCGCTGGTAGAAGTTACGGAGTGCGAGGGAGAGGGCAGACACCCCCGGGACAGAGGGGCCAGGCTGGAGAGGACATTTCTGTGGCCTGCAGGAGGTGGCCATGTCCTGCTGGGGTCCAGCCTGGTCCTTGCCGTTTGTGCAGGCTGCCTGGTGGCAGTTCAGGACAGTCCTGCGCACACTCGTGGACAGCAGTCACCTGCCGCCCAGCAGCCCTCCCCAGGCCCGGCCGACTCCCAGCCACGGCCTCTGCGTGCCCTGGACCCCAACACTCACCCCGAGAAGGCAGGGTCCCCGTGAGGGGTGCAGCCCTCACGGGACAGCTGAGGAAGGCCCCCCTGGGCTTCATACCCACCCCGGACCCCCCACCAGGAGGCCAGAGAGGAGTGGCTCTCCCCATTCCTGGCCGGGGCCTTTCTTGGTCTCCTTCCTACAGTGGGGTGGGGGGACCCTGGAGCCTGTTTCGGGGTTTCTCATGGGAGTCTGAGCAAATAGGTGCCCTCGTGCACAGCTAGCCTCTTGGGATGGGCGGAGCAGCATCCAGACAGCAGCGTCCTTCCCAGTGCGGGTTGCCTGTGCCCGGGAACCTCTCAAGGACCCAGGGCCTCGCGGCCCCAGGACAGTGGCCAGGACAGGCACGTGGGGCTGTGGCAAACCCAAGCTGGGCCCCGAATCCTGCCCAGGCCCCTCGAGTCGCAGGGTGGGTGGAGGCTCGTGCAGGGCTGCCCGGAGCCCACGTACAGGGAGGTCCCCGTGCGGCCGCTGCTCCTGCGATGCAGTCAAGACCCTCTGCTCTCCTCGCGCTGACGGAGGGGGAGGCCGGATGTCATGAAGGTCACGGAGTCAGCATGCCGTGGGCCTTCCGGGATGGTGAGCATGAGCCACCCACAGCCCTGCGTCCACCCTGCGCCACCCGTGGGACGGCAGGGCAGGCGGGAGCGGGGGCCCCTGTGTGCCAGGACCTTGACTCTGCTCTGGGACACCACGTCCCGCCCCAGAAGCTGTCTGTGCCCACCGGCTCTGGCGTGACTGCTGCCGTTCCGATCTGAAAGGCTAATGTGTGCAAATGAGCGCCGTGCTCACCATGAGGCCTCTGCCCAGGAATTTCCCTCCCTGCGCACACAGCCGGCCTCCCCTCTGTGAAAATTTTCCACTCTCTGGTTAGCGGCTGCTGTTCACCTGCTCCCGAGCATCCGGTGCTGTCTTTGCCTTTAGGTGACACCTTTTCCTTCCAAGATTTTCAGAGCCCCGATGGGGTCTGTGGTCTTGGCAGGCAGGCGGGGGCACTGAGGCTACAGTCAGAGATCCTGCCTGTGAAGGGTGTCAGCTCCCATTGAGCCCCCGCAGGCCCTGACCCCCTGGGTGAGCCTCCTCCAAGCGGGACTCGGAGCCGGGTCCCCAACATGCCAAGACGGCCGTGACAAAACAGCGCCCTCCCCACCGGAGGCTCCGGGCCTCGTGGGTGACCGGTGCTGATCTGGGCCGGCGGTTCCTGCCAGTGCAGGGCAGTCCCCCGCGGAAGGAAGAGGAAGGAGGCCTGAGGGACCACAGCCAGCCCTCCCGGCTCACGACAGGCGCCCCTTCTCCGGCCCCTGGGCACTGGCAGGGTAGGCAGGGCCAGGCGGGGGCCCCGCCAGCACCACAGGGGCTGCCCTTTGACCCGGGGCTCGAGTGGACCCAACTCCTCTGAGAGCTGGAGCCACCGCCATGATAGGACTAGCCTTTGCTTGTGCTCAGGAATGTGCCTGCGATGACGGGGAGCCGTGGATGGCGCTGCATAGCACACCAGTGGGAGTCCTGGACTCATTCCCGCCAACAAAGCTGCCATTCTTCGGAGAAAGCGCTCCGGAATCCTTTGAGAGAAACGCTATCGGGAGTGACTAGCTAACAGAGCCGTGTCCACCCCCTCGGGGGCATCCCTGCCCACGCCCGCCGGGCTCCTGCTCAGCTGGTGAATGGGTCTCCCGGGAGCACAAGGCACATTGTGCTGTGTAGGGCGGCGCCTGCCCAGAGCCCCGAGAGCCTCCTTAAGTCCTCCACACACATATTGGCCACAGACAAAGCCCTGCCCTGTCGGGCCATTGTCACCCAGCCTCCGAGCCCTGATACCACTGAACTCCAGGAGAGCCACTGAGATGGCGGTTTCAGGCCTAAGGGGATCCGGCCCCGCCCCCCAGCTCCCGAGGCTTCTCCTAGGGTGCCATGCCCAGGGGAGCTGAGGGGCACAGGGCCGGCGGTCTCAGCCACCGGGTGCACACGTGTGGGTACAGACAGAGGATCCGGGTCCGGCTTGGATCAGTCGCCACCATGCGCTGCAGCCGCACAGGAGAAATGTCAGCCAGACCTCTCCCGGGGCAGGTGGGGTCTGGGCCGGGCCTGCCTCAGAGCTCCTGTCCCCGACGTTGGGCTTCTGATCAGAGACACTGCAGGACCTCCCAGCCTCTTGGTTCCAGTGGGGCCACTGGAGGGCAGGGTGGAGCGTCTCAGCCACCCCCAAGGAAAGATGGACTAGGTGATGCAGGGCAGGGCCTGGTTAAGGGCTCCCCTCCTTCTCCAGCTACTGCCACTCAGGCAGAGTGAAGAGGGCTTGGAGGGTGGTGCAGTGGTGGCCGCAGCCCAGGCTCCATGGTGGACAGGAAGACCAGCAGGTAGCTCAGGGCAGCAAGAGCACTGTGGACACTCACCCACACACACACATCACTTCACACTCCCCACCACCCTCGTCCACGGGGGCTCTGTGCCCAGGGAGGGGCTGCGCCGGCCAGCACCGCTGCTCACCTGCCCCCGGTCTCTGCCCCCAGCAGCTCCACTTGCCGCCCGACGTCTCTGTGGGTCTAGACATCAGGGCTGGGCTCCCGGCTCCGCAGCCAGCAGGCCACCTGGGCGCTGGAGGAGGACCCTGGGGGTGGCCCTGGAGGGGAGGAAGGAGGCCCAGGCACGGCTTCCAGGAGAAGGAAGCGGCCGCAAGCCAGGCCTGTGTCCAGCGGGTGACAAGCCCTGGAGCCCTGGAGCCCAGGAGGCTCGTGGGCCTCAGAAGAGACCCGGATGGCTGCTCAGTCGTGAGTCCTCGCGGACACCCCCGGATTCTGTGCGAGCAATGGCGTGGAACGCAGCAGTGCAGGGGGAGCTGCCCCGGGGGGCAGGAACGGGGACAAACCCAGTCGCTGCCCCTGCTTGCTGGGGCTGTCCCGTCACGTCCCTGTTCACAAATCACCTGGTGGTTCCTCCGACTTTCGTTGCCCTCGAGGGTCCACCTCCGCACGCCGACTGCGAGCAGTCGGAGGGCAAATCTGCGCCGCGCACACAGCCTAGCAGTCCAAGCAAATATTTGCTGAAGGGAAGTGAGTTACAGAGAGAATGCACCGGGAAGTAGCCGCGTCCGAAAGGCGGCAGAAACACATCCAAGGACACAGACGTTTACTTTGCTCTGCGGCAGGTCCCAGGGAGTGACAGAGTCCCAGATGCCACGTCTCTGGTGGTGCTGGGGGTGACGAGGAAGACATGCCTGGTGCTCACGCAGAGAGGCAGCTGAGGGCAGGCGGCAGGTTTACCAAGACAGACCAGATTCTTAACCCAACACGATTTCAGCAGGCGTGAAAGGGTGGAAACCGCACAGCGCGTGTTCCCTGGCCCGGCGGAACTACGCTAGATCTCAAACACGGAATGATAATGGGAAGCTTTCCCAATGTTGGGAAATCAGGCAATTGTGAATTAAGCAACGCTTCTCAAAACCTATATGCCAAAGAAGAAATCGCAATGGAAATCAGAAAATAACTTGAGCTGAATATGGAAAACGCAACATATTAAACCTCTGGGATGCACAAACCTGGTTATCCAAGGCACACTTTTAGCCGATCAAAAAAGTTACGTATTTAAACAGGAGAAGTGCAGAAAATCGATGATCTGTGCATCCAGCTCAAGAAGCCAGAAAACGGACATCAAAATAAAGGCAAAGAAAGCAGAAAGAAGGAAATGATATTAATCTCTGGAACAAAAGGCAGAAACACGATAGAGGAGGAGCGAAGCTGATAGACCTCTAGCAATATCGGTCAGCAAACAGAGAACAGAAACTGCCAAGATGAGGAACAGAGAAACACCCTTCAGAGTCTCGCAGAGATACACAGGACATTAAAAGAATATTACGAACTTTACATCAACATTCTTGATGTAATGGGCAAACTCCTTGAAAAATACAATTTATCAAAATGGACACAAAAAGAAATGGAAAGTCTAAATAGTCTGATATTCATTAGGAAATTAACCCACAGTTTAAAACCTTTCCACAAAGAAAACTCCACTTCCAGATGGTTCCACCAATGAACTCTTCCATAAATGTCTTGCACGTTTCTTACTACTAGCAGACTTTTCCCCACCCATTTCATATTACTGATGCTGCGTAAATAATGCTTTAAAATTAACTTTCATTTTCTAAAAAGCTTGTTGCTAGTGTATGGAAATGTGATTAATTTGGGGATATTGATTTCACAGCCAGCAACCTTGCTGAACTAACTGATAATTCGTCAGTTCTCTGCGGCATTTCCTACACGTGGGCATCACCTGCCTCCCTCTCCAGCGCTCACACCTGGTGCCTTTTCCTGCCTTAACCACCAGCCAGGGCGCCCGGCACCAGCACCAGCCTGGTTCCCGCCATGGAAGAGGAAACTTCCCGTGTTTCATCTGTATGTTTTACAGACACTGCTTACCAGGCTAAAGAAAAATGCTTCTGTTCTAAGTTTGCTAAGGGTTTTCCTTTTCCCCTTTAATCCTTTTACCTGTGAGTGTGATGAACCATGCCAGTAGCTTCTCCAGTGTCGGAACAGCCTTTCGTTCTGCATAAACTCCATTTGGTTGAAGCCGACGACCTTTTTTACACATTGCTGGTTCAGTGGGGTGTCCTTGTGTTTGCGATTTCGTCAGCTGGCGCCCTGTCCACAGAGCCCTTTTGGGGAGGAGGTGACGGGCAGGTACAGGGGTCTCAGCCAAGGACACTGACAGGGTAGGCATGGGATTCCCATCCAGGCAGGGGAGGACGCCAGACGGGCGAAGGGGTGGGAGGGGCGGCCTGTGTGGGGCGGGTCCAGAATGGGGCTGGAGGGATGCTGGGTGGGAGAGCCTGCTGGGAGGGCGGGGCTTCCACACAGGGGTCTCCAGTCTCTGTGACTTCAGAGGCCCTGGGATCCGTGTGCTGTCAGTGGGCACAGGGCCTGTGAGGGTGGGAAGGACGCACGGAGGTGGGGAGGGGTCGCCCTGGGCTCTAGGGGTGCACAGATGAAGTTGCAGAGAGGAGGCTCCTACAGGGAGTTCAGGGCAGGGGACTCTGTTCCCAAGGGTGAGAGCTGGAGGACAGGCGTCAACCCCGGCTGGCCCCAGCGGCTGTGGCTGTGGGTCAGAGGGGCAGCGGTGAGGGTTAGGGGCTGGGCTCTGCACAGCATTGCCCTGGGGGGGTCCGCCCCACCTGTACCCAGTGTGATCCCTGCGTGCAGCCCCGCCCTTGAGCGCTCACCGCCACTGCGGAGCCGCAGGCCGTGCAGACATGCCTGCTCTGATCTGGCCCCTGGCAACCCAGGCAATGTAGACGCTGCTGGGCTTCTGGGGTTCAGGCCACAGCTGGGCACCCCAGTGAAGGATCCGGTCTGCAGAGCAACCAGCAGGGCCCCACCAGTATCCTGGGGTGCCGTAAAGGCGATCATCACTGTGGGCCGGGAGACCCCGCCTGACCTGGGCACGGGCTGAGCCACACCAGGACCCAAGTCCCGCAGGGTCCCCAGACCCTCCCCACGTGAGGCTGGTCAAAGGCCACTCCTGAAGAAGACAAAAGGCCAAGGCTTGCAGGCTCACCTGTCCAACCCGAAGTCTCAAAGGTACTAACAGGCAGACACAGAAGGGCTGAGGCGCACATTTGCTTTTGAGAAATGCAGTTGTGATTCCAGCGGTCAAATGAGAAACCATAAATATGGCATCGATGGCGGTGCTGGAGTGGTGACTTTGGCTCCTGGGTGGGGGCTCCTGCAGGAGCCTTTTTTTGATGCCTGGATGGTGCGCCTGCGCACAGTGGGTGCTCACCAAACAGACTCGGGGAGCTGCAGCTCCCAGTGTGATAAACTCTTCTTCCTTAAGAAGGGCTGGGGTGTGACCACCTGGGGTTCAAAAGGAAACTTGTAGACCCGTCTGCTGCCTGGCTTTAAATAAGCACTTTAAGGTTACGTTAAAAACTTAACTTTCGTATCTCGTGTGTTGCTAACAAAAGCATAAATAGATTCTGAGCCATTTGCCTCTTTATTCAAAAGATGTTTTTCACAAACCGTGCAAATGAAATCTGTAACCAGAAATTAATGTGGTGGACTAGGATGTTTTCACTTTTATTTTCCTAATTGTGAAGCTCAGATGCTGAGGCAGGCTGGGCAGAGTACGGTTCTTTTTGGACTGGTTGTCTGCATTGTTTCAACATTTTCAAGGATGTTTTATGGCCACGGCCTTTCCTCCTGCGTGCAGGCAAACTCACAGGGCCACGGCGGTCTGGGCCATTGGGAGGCCTCCGGAATGCTGCTCGCCTGCCTGATGGAGGAGGTGAGGAGAGCCATCCTCAGATCATCACATGAGCGTATGACATCTCCCAAGACTCTCACCACCACACAACCAGGCCTCTAGGTGCATTTGGCCATGAGACTGTGCAGGTTGTGCACTGCACAATTTGAGGGAGCAGTGTCCATAGTGTCTGGCTGATGTAGATGGTAGCCCTGCAGTGGTGGGGGCCACAGCCCTGCCCAAAACTACAGCCCAGCTAGAGGAAATGAGGCCGTGGGGACTGCCCACTCCATGGCCCTACTCCACTGAAGGCAGTGCACACAGTAGACCCGCAAGCTGACTTCTGCTTCTAATGCTGGTGTCCTCACTGACATGCCCTTCTCAGGGACTGGGGCCTGGGCAGCAACCTTGGAGTGCGGAAGGGCAGGGGCAGGGGACCCGGCAGGAGGCCTTTGGAGCTCCTGGCTGGAGGTTCTGAACAGTGGCCAGGTTTGTGTGTATCATGAAGGCAGAACAGAGAGGTGTGCTGACGGACTGGGAAGAGCAGGAGCAAAGCAGAAATCGGGCGTGCCTCCAAGGTGTGGGGCTGGTGGCTGGAGGACTGCCCTTGCTGTGGTGGCAGGGTGGCTTGGGGAGGAAAGGAGGGCTGTGGCCTGCCTTGTGGAGCCCGAGAAGCCCAGGCGAGCCTGTAGACAGTGGCCCTGGCAGGAGGCGGTTGAGGGCTGAACGAAAATTCAAAGCCCCAGGGGAATAAAGGACTTTCCAGTCCTGATGCTGGAAGTCAGATTGGTGCCTCCAGGCTAGGTTCCCAGGTCAGCGGGGCCCTCGGAGGAAGAGGGGGTGGCTGTGGAGAGGGGCAGAGAGACTTTCAGGGTGCACCACCCAAGGCTGGGGGTGCTTATTTCTGACAAGTTGTGGGATCCTGCTGTGGAACGTAGATTCCTGTTGGCAGCCGAAACTTGCAGCCTGGACCCCCCTGCACCCTCGGGTCCTCTAGTGGGTTCTGCACAACTCCAGGTCCTGCGTTTATGCGTAAGGACTGGGGAGAGCGGGAGCTCAGGAACGCTGTCCAGTGGCGCCCGAGGCACCGGGAACTGCCCACCCCACCCACCTGGCGGCCGGGTCCTTAGGGTCCCCGGCCCTGCCCACCAGCCACCCCCGGAGCTGCGCTCCACCCCAAGGGAGGCGGCGCAACCTGGCAGACCTCAGGCCGGCCGCAGCCGGACAGAGGCGGGGATAGGAGCGCGCCGGGCGGTGCGGGAGAAAGGCGCGGAGGTGCGGTCGGGCGCGGCCGCCGGCCAGGGGTGGCGTGCGCGGGCGGCGCGGGCGTGCCTAGGGCGCAGCGCGGTCTGCGCTCGCTAGTGAGCGGCGGGGGCGGGAAGGCCCCGCCCCGGGGCGGGAGGGAACCGCCGGATTAAAGGCCGTCCGGGCGGGCGGGACCCGACTGCCGCCAGCACCCAGGGCGCGCAGAGCCAGGGCCCGTTGCGCAGCAGGATTCGCCGCGATATGAGCATCCGTGCTGGGCGCTGAGCGGCGCGGCAATGTCGGCGCGCGGGGCCGGCGGCCCCGGTTGGGGACTGCTGCTGGTACTGGCGCTGGCATTGAGCCAGCTGCCGAGAACTAGGGGCGTCGAGGAGGAGCCTGCCAGCGCGTCCAACGCAAGTCACGGCTTCCAGGTGGCCACCTTCGAATGGCACTACGTCCAGGATCCGTACATCATCGCGCTCTGGATCCTCGTGGCCAGCTTGGCCAAGATCGGTGAGTGGCCCCGGGCTGGCCGGTCGCGGGATGCCCTCTTCCCCGGCCCGCTGTGCTGGCGGGTCTGCGGGACCCAGGCGGGCGCTCCCAGGGACAGAGCGGGTGGCCTTCGCCTCTCTCCGCTGCGGGCGGTCTCCCTGTGCCATCTCCGTCAGGTCGGGAGTGCAGCGGCCGTGCGCATCGCCCGGGTCTCCGCACTCCCGGCAGGCGCCGGGTCTGAAGCCCGCTCGGGGCTCCCTGGGGTCTCCGCAGGGGTCTTGCCCTGGCTTGGGCTCAGATCCCGGCGCTCGCGCTCAGGGACTCCACGGCCAGGGTTTCTGTCGGGTTTGTTGCCGGTTTTTAAAGCGAGAGAGGAAACGTTCTTGCAGTCAGCCACAGCGGTGATGTTTTTTTCATCTCTAGGGCAGAAAAGAAAATCCTTGCTCCTACTCAAGAGTAAACCCAGTGGAACCCTATTTATAGGAGCAATTTTCCTAGTGACTGTCTTCCTTTCTCTAAACATCCTGGTCTGTCCGATTTCTCCTCTTTCAACTGGCTTCCAGAGAGTCAGTAATACAGGAATTGCAGGTGACTCCTGGGCAAGGTGATAGGAAGGTCGGCTTTCTTAAGAGCTCATGAGGATCAAAGTCTCAGCATGTTGGGCTGGTGCTGGCACGGGGGCTCCTGCTGGAGGTGGTGGGGGCGTGAGCACGAGTGTCACTTCCTAGGTGCATCCTGCAGCCCAGAGAAGCAAGACCAGAGCGGCAGGCCTCCAGGTGGTCTCCAGAGTGGTTTGGGGATGGGGGCAGGGTGAGGAGGAGAGGGCCTGCTGGGGCCTGGGGGCTGATGTCCATGGCAGGACTGGGGAGGGACAGGCTTTGCGGAGAGCGGGTTAAAGAGCCCGGTGTGCCGGGCAGGTTTGGCTGGAAAAGGACACCTGCCGTCTGTCCTGTGTCTGTGGTGAGCTCCCTTCCCCTTTGAATCCGTCTTTTCTGCTCTGTCTCTTCAAGGCTCTTTCCAACCCTCCTGCCCCTGCCTCTGTGTGGCTTCACCTTCCTCCCGTGTCCCTTCAAAGCCTGGCTCCTTAGGGCTTTCCAGTTGGGGCAGCATCGAGGCTGGCTGTGTGCTGTCGCTCACTGACCCAGGAACAGTGAGGGCGGCAGGGAGGGCCAGCCTCAGCCTGGAGCTCCCAGGACGCCCGTCCTGAATCTCAGCTGCTCCCGTCTGGCGGGTGTGCTCCATGCAGTGAGTGAATGTGCACTTTCTGTGCAAGCTGGGGGCCACTGCCGGGCCAGTCCCCATGTCCGATTCAGGACCTGGCATCTGAAAGTCCGGTGACGGCCTCCGGGACACTGGCCATGCGGTCAGCCATGCTCGGGGCAGCTGCTGGGAGGGCACGCTGACCCCAGAGTTTGTTATTAGCCAGGAAAAGCCTTCGGGCCTCCCAGTGCTCCCACTCGTCCTGAGAGGACGTCCATGAGGGTGGGGGGCTGGTGGGCCCAGAAGGCATTTCCTGCTAAGTCTGGACCCGCCATAACAAGCCCTTCCCCGGCGGTCACTGTAGCCCTGGGTGGTTATCCCCCTTGGGAGGGCAAGAGCCAAGCATTGGTGCAGTTGGGGGCTCTGAAAACAACACGAGGGGTCCTTGGCACCCCCTTTGAAATGCCCTCACCCTGGACAGGCCCTAACCCTAACCACTGGCTGTCTTTTCTGTATTTCGAGGCTCCTGCTGTCAGGGTGTCACCACGAACAGGTCACCCTGTGTAGGGGCTGAGTCTATCTTAAAACGTGAGGCAGGACCCTCCCCTCAGCCCCCAGACCCCCATCTCTCAGCCCCCAGCTCCCCATCCCCCAGACCCCGGTTCCCTGAGGCCCTCCTGGGGCTCACTGTGGTCCCCATGTGGCCCCAACTCCTGGCCCTGCTGCCACCTGATTCTGCCTGCCCCCACCTTCCCCCCCAGGCTGGCTGCGTCTTCTCCTCCCACCCAGGTCCCCCAACCCCACTCCCTGCACTGAGCCATCTCACACCTTCACGTGCCCAGCTCCCACATCCAGTGGGCATCCCAGTCAGCTGCCTACCTGGCACCCCTGCACAGACACCTCCACACCCTAGTGCACAGGCCCAGATGGCCTCTGCACCTCCAGCCCCCCCACAGTCCACTCCTCAAAATCGAGGTTCAGCAAGCCCAGACACAGCGGCTCACACCAGGTCACCACTGTGACCACTGGCACAGACTCCAGCTCCCCGTCCCCATGACCCTTGTCCACTCTGCGGCACCCAGGGCAGTAATAGCAGAGACCTGCCCAGCCGACCCCCCAGGCCCAGCACTCTGCCTGCGGCTCCCTCCCTCCGGCCTCCTCCCGTGTGAACTCTGGACTTGCAGAGCACAGCGGGTGGACCTGGCCTCCTTGGAAGCCTCCCAGCCCCCCACCTCCATGCAGCCACCCCAGATGCCCCTGTCCGGAGAGTTCCCCAGAGCAGCCTCCACCCTCAGCCCGTGGGCAGACACGGTAGGGGCTCCGGTATCCGCACAAATTAGGGAGACACTTGAGTTTCACGGAACCCCTCCACGTTGCACGGTCCCCAGGCTGAGGCTCCTTCTGGCTAAGGTGCTTGGCACATTTCGTGGTTTCAGGTGATCAGGGATTGCCTGGACTATTTCAGCCTCAAGTTACACAAACAGAAATGTTTCTTCTAACAAAAAAGGGGTTGCTTTTATGTTGGTTTTCCAAACATTTGCTGAATTTCTTGCACATAGTCTCAAGTGTTGTTAGCTCACGTCTCTAACCTTAAAAGGTCAGATTTTAAGCCATTTGTAACCCGGTTGGGAAAATGAGACCCAGGACCCTAGAACACAGGCAGGGGCTGACGCCAGGAGGTTTTCACTTCCGGCAGCTTCAGAGGGGCAAGGATAGGAGCTGCTTGGCTGTTGGTCAGGAGCCTGAGGGAGGAACAGAAGCTCTGAGTCCACAGACCCCAAGACCTGTGCCTGGGCTCAGCAAGCCCCCCATCCGTGTGCATTTGGGTGCCCTGGCATCCCCCTGCCTGTTGTTGCAGCTCTGAAAGGTCAGGAAGGGAGGCAGGGGCTGCTGGGGCCGGGGTGCCGTCCGTAGCATGGTGCAGGTGGGCAGGAGGGTGAGGACCCTCCTGCAGTGGAGATGTGGGGCTGGTGTCCGACCCCGGTGGGGTGTGGGGTCCCCTCCTCTGGACCAGCCTGGGTACCTGGGACATGTGCCCCTTGGCGGTCGGCAGCCTGCAATCACCACACCAGGGTCACTTTGGCCCTTGGACAGTCACCTGCAAGCTCCCACCTCACCCTGTACCGTTGAGCACTGGGGACCCTGGGCCAGGCTCGCTCATGGAGTTCTTCCTGGGCCTCCCCTGGGCGCTGAAGGTGGGTGCTGCCCTGCTCAGGGGGTCCCCTCGGTCATGCAGCTGCCCAGCCAGGGGTGGGAGAGAGGCCGGGGAAAGGAGGGGACGGGATGGGCAGGGGAGAGGCCAGGGCAGCGGAGGAGGGGACAAGGGGGGCCATAAGAGAGGATGGGGGTCCAGGGTCCAGGGGAGAGGCAGGAGGGCTGGGGGCAGCAGAGAGCCCCACCAATTCAACTGCAGGCCTTGGAGGACTTTGGCCTCAACCCAGGGTGGGGGTGGGGGCACGTGGCCACAGCTGGGTCCTCAGACCACACCCTGGCCGTGGGGCAGGGAATTGCAGCAGAGGGTTGCCAGGAGGATAGTCCCAAGCTCTCCTGGACTTCGGGGGGGCCGGGGGGGATGGCAACTGGAACTGGGTGGGGCTCTGGGGAAGGTCACAGGGTTGTCCGTGACACGGCAGAGGCCAGACCCCGCCCTGTCCTGTCCTCTTCAGGCTTCGGGCCACCTGGCAAAGCCATGCCGGCTGCACCCACTGCACCCCCAGCTGAGCCACCCACAGCGACAGAACCTGATGGGATGGGAATGTGGGGTGCGGCCTTGGGACTCCAGAGGCTGAGGCGGGCGGGGCAGGGAGCAGGTTCTAGGCCCAGGTGGGCCCTCCATTCCCAGTGTTAGGCCGTGGGGACACCTGGGGACAGACATGGTTGGGTGTCTGTGGGCCCAGCCCAGCCTGGCTGCGGGAGGCTCTCGTGGCCCCAGCCTGCTGGGGTTGGTGGGTCAGGTGGGGGCGGGAGAGACGCCAGCGATTTGGGATGCACCCTGGAAGTAGCGCGCCAGAGCTCGCGTTGGTGTGCCCGCAGGGAGCCTGGGCGGCCTCCTGCCCGGGGAGCCCCAGCGCCTATCTCTCTAGCCGCCTGTCACCACGCCACCCTCCCCGATGGCCACTGGGCTGGAGCCTTGCTGTGGGGATGTGATTCTCTTCCCTGTGAGGACAGCTGCCTTCCCAAGACCCGGGTTTCTGACCGTGAGGTCCCCTGTTCCTGGCCCCTGGTCCCTGTCACTGCCAAGGTGCTGACAGCTCTTCTGGTCGTTCGGGTTGGGGTGCAGGACGGCCACCCTCACCGGCACTCAAGCCCCCGATGTCTTACCCAAGGCACTCGGGGGGCCTCCAGCATCGGGCTGGGGCACCTCTGTCTGCATCCGCTGCCTGGCCCGGGGATTTCTCCCAGGCACAGCCGACTGTCGGGCACTGGGTGTCTTCCCTGAGTCATGTTCCCAGGCTGTGGGGGACGCCGTGGGGGTCATGCTGACCTCCTGGGGTGGACCTTGGAAACTGGAGGTTTTTGTTCCTTGTGCTCTGGCATGGCCCTGGGGACAGGAGCCCGTGACATGCCCAGCCTGGACCTGCCGTCTTTCCTGGGGGCCCCTGGGCACCCTCTCCTGTGTCTGCTACTCCTGCCCCTCGCTGAGCTTTCGTCTGACTCTCCCGGAAGGAACTTAGCAGAGGATCGGGGGGTGGGGAAGGCCCAGCAGGGCCAGGGTGGGTGGTGCTCCACCTTATCCTCCGAGGGAGGACCAGGCAGCGGACCCTAGTGGGCCCCAGTCGTGATGGCAGAGATGGACCCGGTGGGCTCGGAGTGGGGACCTGTCATCAGAGGCCTGGAACCAAGGACTCTCCCAAGAGTCTCTGTGGGAGGGAGGGTTTGGTGTTGAAGGTGTAAAGTCTCGTTTCCTTCCAGGACGTGCCTGCAGCAGAAAGTCAGTGGCTGTAAAACAATCGTGGCATCTGGAGCTAAGACATGACCTGGAACATCTCAAGGAAAGAAGGGCAAAGGTTGGGCTGCGCTGATAGCACCCAGGGTCAGGGAGTGGACGGGGCTCCCTGTGGGGGACATGGGCAGCGTGCACCTGGGCCAGCCTCCATGAGAGACCAGGAGAGACCTGAGTATCGTCAAGGCTCCAAGCCCCTTGGTGATGCTCTGGACAGGGCAGACTCGCAGGCGCCATACTGCGTGAGAGGACAGGCTTGCGAAAGAGCACCTCTGGGCTCTGCGGGTCCAAAGTGTGGTCAGCCCCCATTTTATTCTGGGTGGACCTGGGAGCCCCCAGGGTGCTGGCGCTCTGGAAAGGAGCTTGCGGGGCCCCTTATTTAGAGCTGAGGTGCTTGCGCCTGCATCGCCCCCGTGGCCGGGCTGAGCCCCACCCGGGAGCCTCAGTGTGTGGGGAGCGAGGCTGCCAAGGCTCTCCGCCGCCTGCCCTGCACACGCCAGAGCTGCCCGTCGAGTCTCGGGATGCCAGGTCTCAGGGTGTCAGGTCTCGGGGTGCCAGATCTCAGGGCTCCAGGTGTTGGGGTGCCATGTCTCAGGGTGCCAGGTCTCAGGGTGCTAGATCTTGGGGTGCCAGATCTCAGGGTGCCAGGTCTTGGGGTGTCAGGTCTTAGGGTGCCATGTCTCAGGGTGCCAGGTCTTAGGGTGCCAGGTCTCAGGGTGCCAAGTCTTAGGGTGCCAGGTCTCAGGGTGTCAGGTCTCGAGGTACCAGATCTCAGGGTGCCAGGTCTTGGGGTGCCAGGTCTCAGGGTGCCAGATCTCAGGGTGCCAGATCTCGGAGTGCCAGATCTCAGGGTGCCAGGTCTCGGGGTGCCAGGTCTTAGGGTGTCATGTCTCAGGGTGCCAGGTCTGGGGTCCCAGGTCTTGGGGTGCTAGATCTCAAGGTGCCAGGTCTCGGTGTGCCAGACTTCACTCCCGAGTCGTGCACTGAGCTGCACCCCCCCCGGCTTCATCCCTGTACACCCAGCAGCTCTTCTGCCCCACCTTCTCTGAGCTCTGAACCCCCAGCCCAGCCCAGCCCCCGAGGACACCTCCTGCAACACCAAGTTCTTTCAGCTCAGCGCGGTCAGCGCCACAAGGGCAGGGACTGTCTGCTGTGTCCCGCTGTGCCGTGTGGCCCCTGTGGATCTGTGAGCACACGGAGGCACACACGGATGGGTGAAGGGGGGCGTGGGTGCGTGGTGCACAGACACGTGCCTGGGTGAATAAACGAAGGAGTGAAGAAGTGATGGTGGGTGAATGGACGCGTGCATGAACATGGGTTTCTCGTCTGTCTGTGAGCCTCGGCCAATCCGTCTGGACACTGGGCCCGGTAAGGGCCCAGAGCTCCTTAGCTGGATTCTTTCCCCAAATTGCCACACGGCCTCCTGGGAGTGGCACACCCGCTTGAGTGACAACGCCCTCAGGGCGCCGCCTGCCAAGGAGCAGCAATGTGATCTGCAAAGCGGGATCACTGACGAGGCTGGTGGGGGCCCAGGGGGAGCGCCCTCCACGCCACACAGAGCCCACCCGGCGCAGCCCCGTCCCTGGGGAGGAGCCCCCACGGCAAACGCTGCGCTCTGGGCGCAGGCCTCCCGGGTCACGCCTTCAGCAGTGAGCGGAGGGAGCGCAGCCGTCTGGGCAGCCCGGCCCTGGAGATGCAGACACGCCCCAGCAGGTCCGACGCGGGTGCTGGGGCCAGCCCGACCGGGTGCTCCCAAGATGCGACTCGGGCCCAGGTGGCACCCGCAGCACAGAGACGGCCTCGGGGCTCGGCTGGTCTGGGTTATTCCGTCAGTGCAGCCCAAAATGCTCTGTGTTTTAGCAGCCACTGCTCTGGGCACTAGACTGAGCTCTCACTGGTTCAGTACTCATACTATGCACGTTCGGTGCTTGCCGCATGCTGTCAGCAGGGGGGCTCCAGCTTCACACAAAACGGCCCCAACCGTCTCTCCGTGAGCAGCATTCCTGTGGGGAGACAGACAGGTGCTCATGCCACAGGGTCGGTGGCATCGAGTGCCCAGGTGAGAAGAGAAGGAGGCAGGAGGGTGGTGCGGTGCCGCAGTCAGTCCTGTGGTGAGTGGGAAGCATTTCTGGGGCCAGAACAGCCTGTGCAAAGGCCCTGAGGCAGCATGTGTGGGTACTGAGGGCCAGGAAGGGGGGCCATAGGGGTTTCTGTGCTGAGAAACGCTGGAGGTCCTCAGGCCTCGGTGGCTGCTCCTTGGAGAGCACGCAGGAAGACAGGGACAGCTCAGGTCTGTCACCCGATGGGCTGGACCTACCCTAGGTGGTTGGTAATGTTGGCACCATCCCTCCGATTTTATAAGATTGTTCCCATAAACATGTTCAGAGTGTAAGCACATCGGAAAACCAGCTTGCTGTGTTCTGGGCTCTGATCTGTGGTTGAAGAACGGCCATGAGGGGTCTGGGAAGAGCCCCCCAAGGCTGCTCTGTGTTTGGGGCTTCTGTGCTGGCAGCTGCCAGGAGGGCACAGCCCTGGGCGGGGGATGAGAGCTGTAAGGAGCGCCAGTGGGGAGCGGGACGGGGGGGCATGCCCCTGCCTTGTGGTGACTGGCAGCGTTCACACGTGCCGGCCATGGCCAGGGCTGTGGCTGAGCTCCGTCCTGCAAGGTGCCGGGCCTGGGCCTGAGGCTGGGCCCCGGGCATGCCCCACACTGGCCATCCTTGGCTGGCTGCATCTCAAGTCCACGGCCATAGCCAAGTGTCCTCATCCAGGAAGACTCAGAAGGGCCCACGGCTTGCTGGGTGCCGGGGGCAGAGTCCAGGCTGAGGGTCAGAGAGCAGCCAGGGTGCAGGACGGGTTTCCCACCTTGGGGGGCAGTCAGGGGTGGCACGGGGACACCGTGGGGTGAGCTCAGGGAGGGGTCGTGGGCTGGGGTGGCTGCAGCCGGATGAAGGAGACCCCAGGGCAGGCTGGCAGGTGTGGCATTTGCAGAGTGGGGGTTATGCCGTGTCGGCCGTGGTGCCCCGCAGGACTCTGCGCCTCAGGAAACACGGGGCCACCTGCTGCCAGCCCCAGCTCCCTGGGGGCTCCTCTGAGGGCTTGGTGCTGGGCTTCCCCAGCCTGGACCACCCTCCTGGCCTCAGGAGCCCCTGGCAGGCGCATACCAGGTCCCCTTCAGGACCAAGCCATGCTCAGCCGCGGGGGACAGGGCCGGTGGGGCAGCTGGGCTCTGTGCCCCCCTCCTGGGGACTCGGGAAGCCTCCCACGTTCGCCACCTGCAGAGCCGTCCTGCCAAAGTCCAACCCGTTCAGTTCCCAGCTGGGAAAGGGCTTCTTGCAAAGGCAGAATCAGAAAGTTGCAAACACCTGTTTTCAAGAGCTTTTGGGCTGACACACGATGCGGAAACACCAGCTCCTGAGGGCTCTGCTCTCAGATTTAGCTGCAGGAGTTCGGTGTATGGGGCAGTCTGCACCTCGCCCTCCGTGGCCGTGGGCTGGGCTGGGGTGGAGACCACCCCCCTAGAATCCGGCCCCTCTGGGCGCTCTGTCTGCCCTCCCAGGCCCTCCGGCTGAACGTGGCCCCAGTGGGGCAGGGCTGCCTGAGAAGGCTGCAGTGAGCGTGTCCACCTATGGCGGGGGGAGGGGACTGTGGCGGGCTCCACAGCAGGCCTGAGTCACAGCCAGGCTGACTGGCAGAGGTGGGAGGGGGTGCAGGCTGCAGGCTTGAGGCACAGGGCCCAGAAGACGACAGGGCTGGGAGGAGGAGTGTGTGCATGGGAGGAGGCGTGCAGGTGTGTGTTCAGGGTGTGTGGGTGTGTGTGTGTGCTCGTGCATGTGCATGGGAGGAGGGGTACATGTGTGGGTGTGTGTACAGGTGTGTGCATACATGTGCATGTGTGGGGGAGGAGGGGTACACATGTGGGTGTGTACATGGGAGGAGGGGTACACGTATGGGTGTATACATGCGTGAGCAGGGGTGTGTGCATGTGCATGGGGGAGGAGGGGTATGTGTGCAGGCATGTGCAGTGCTGCTCTTAGATGGTGGCTCCTGTGGGCCTGAGATCTGCCCCCACCTGCCGGGGCCTTGGCCTGGGCTCCAGCCTCTGCCACTTCCCGGGGTCCCAGCATGGCCTGGGGGCCAGTGTGTTGGCAGCATGGCAGCCCCTCAAACCCCGGACGCAGGCCGGTCAGGAGGGGCTCCCTGTCCCCACCCCAGGGCAGTGGGCAGTGGGGGAGGCGGGCGCTGTGCAGGTGCCACTTCCAGGGCTTTCCATCTTCAATCTGGGACTTCTCCAGATCGGACGGTCAATCGCAGCGTCAGTGAGAGCTGACTCTGCCTGGGGTGACCTACTCCTGGGGAGCGGCTGCCTCCCGAGCAGCTGCGGGCTCTGGCTGAGCCTGTCATCGTCCTGAATGTCCCTCGCGGCCCACGGCCAACACAGCAGAGCAGCCTGGAGGCCCCGTCCTTGGCGGGCAGTGGAGCCGTTTCCGACCAGCATCCGCGGCGTGCAGCCCCGTGGCTGACCGTGGGCAGTTACAATCAAGCGGGACGACATCCCTCGCCCGCACAGGGATGAGGTCTTCCATTTCCCCTGTGTGCGCTGCTGGCCAGCGCCTACCAACCTCTCCTGGGAGGAGGTGCAGGGGCTGCCTGCCTTGGGGTGCCACCGTCTGCCCCAGAGCCTCTGGCACTGCTGTGTCCCCTGGGCCCACGATGGGCACGGGCTGTGCCGTGGAGGAGGCGTGTCTGTGCCGTGGAGGCGTGTGTGTGCCGTGGAGGAGGCGTGTCTGTGCCGTGGAGGCGTGTGTGTGCCGTGGAGGGCAGGTGCAGTGGTCAGGACCCAGTGGACCGGCCGTCGGGGCTCGGACGCTCACTCTTCCCCACACACGCCAGCACTGACCCCTGGCGCCGCTCCGGCACCTTCCTCTCTGCTCCGCGCTGTCAGAGGGGCTGTGTTTTGGGATGTGCCTCGGCTCTGCGCCGGGCCAGCCTTTCTCCCAGGGAAGGCCTCGCACCCTCCCCCAAACGTGAGAACGTAGCGGTCTCCCGGGCAGGTGGGGCCCCCGGCCTTCCTGGCATCCGGGTTCCCAAACCTTGGCAGGGGTTTTCCGGCCGCGAGTTCCCGCTGTGTCTGCTCCGACTGCGGGGAAATCGAGGCAGCAGCACCTTTTCCTCCTTTTCTTCCGGTGAAAGTGTGGCTTTCCTTGGCTCCAGTCTTAGCGGCTGTGACTGCACGCAGCGCGACAGAATCATACGGGACGTTGGCGCCGGCATGAGACTGCAGCTGTCTGTCGAGGGCCCTGCGCGGTCACGCCCGGCTCTCTCTCCGGCGATCAGCCGGCGTGTTCTCCCTGCCCAGCCCCCACCCTGTGTGCCTGCGACGCGTCCGTGCCCGTCCCCGCCTGGCCTCTACGGCCACCCCCAGAGCAGCGCCTGCCACAGCCTGCGCGGCGCTGCTGCTTGAAGAATTAACAGGCGTAATGTTTTCAGAGAAGGGTTAGACTCGAGGAGCAACTGAGCAGGAGGCAGAGTCCCCGACCAACACCCGCCTTCCCGGCCTGCCGTCGGCGGGCTGCGCTGGTGTGGCGTGTTGGTTACTGGTCTGGCGCGTCACGCCCACCGCTCTCGTTGGGCTCCTTTCTGCTGCGATAGGGTAACTGTGTAATGTCCTGCATCCGCCACGGCAGGGTCACACCGCGCAGGGTCCCTGCCCTGGAGCCCTCTGTGCCCCTGTGCAGCCGCCCTCCGGCCACTCCTGGCGGCCACGGGCCTTTCTCCGGTCCCCGTAGTTTCGCCTCTTCCTCGGCATGTGTCGTGGGAATCGCAGAGGCGCCGTTTCCAGACTGGCCTCTTTCCCCCGGTGAGGTGCATCTGAGCTTCCTCTGCCGTCCGTGGCCCGGCAGCTTGAAGGACACTCGCCGTCTGGCTCTGCCCCTGGCACTCACTGCCCGTGTATCGTCCATCCGTCCGTCCTGAAGGACGCCCTGCTTGCTTCCGAGTTTGGGTAGCTGTGAGTGAAGCTGCTGTACAACGTCTGTGTGCAGGTTTCCGTGTGGACGCGAGTTTGCGGAGTTTCCTATGGGCGGATGCCAAGGAGCGCGACTGTGTGTGTTTAGTTTGGTGAGAAACCGCCGATCTGTCCCCGAGCCGGCGACACTTGGCTCTCCCAGCAGCGGCGAGACTCCTGTGGCCACGCATCCCCGCTATGCCCGGTGCCGGCCATGTCTGGGTCTCGCCGTCCTGGCCGTGTGCGGTGGCGCCCCCTCCCCGTGTTGTGTTACCTGCGTCTCTGCGACGACGTGACTCGGAGCGTCTGTGCATGCTCACCGGCATCTGCGCATCTGTGCAGACATTGGCCCGGTCTTCATTGGATTGTTTGCTTTCTTACTGAGTTTTAAGAGTTCTCTGTATGCTTTGGATATAAGCCCTTTACCAGTTACGTGTTTTGCAAACATTTCCTTTTACAGAGAAAAGGCTTTTAATGTTAATGGAGTCAGACTTACCAACTTTTTATTTATGGATCATGCTTTTGGTGTTGCATCTGAAAACCCATCAGGAAACCTCAGGCCGTCTAGGTTTTCTTCCACGTTTCCTTCTAGGAGCTTCAGAGCTTTGTGTTCTGCTTTTAAGCCTTTGGTCCAGTTGAGAGAGGTCCTGTTGCCCCTGGACACATACTCCTGCCGGTTTGGCCGGTGGGTCCGAGCGCTGGCCACGGCGCATGGCTCTGGGTGTTTTAGGGTGTGCTGGCCGTGGTCTCTGTCCAACCCCGGCCACTCAGGCTGGAAACACACGCGGCGTCCTGGGAGTGGCTTGCGGCACATGTCCCTGCCCTGGAGCCCGGACTCTGTCCACTCCTCGGAGACGCCGTTCCTTTCTTAAGTTTTCTCTCCTAAATTTTCCTTCTTTGCCTTTTCCCTCTATCTTCAGAGAGACTTTCTTAACCGCTCTTTCAATGCCTCTGCTCAGTTTTTAATTTCTGCTCTCATATTTTTAACCCCCATGAGGCCTTTGAGTCTCTGGCTGTACTTTCCTTCCCCGTGACGCTTGCTCTGGGTGCGCGTTCGCGGTCGGTCGCCTCCGTCCACACCTGGCACGCCCCGCCGGCTGCACCTGTGCCGTGAGGCTGAGCGGCTGTGGGCCGCACAGGTGTGTGGGGGAGCCGGCCTGCCAGCGTCCTGGGTCTTCCTTCCTGCTGGCCGGGCCAAGAGCCCACAGTCAGGACAGCAAACAACACCCTCCTCCCTTTTGTTTTCGTTGGATTTGAGAACGAAGTCAGTCTGCCTGCTTGGGAGAAATCTCATTTTCATCTCTACAGCAGCCCAGAAACCTGCAGGTTATCATCTTACAAGGAGGAAACCGCGTCTAAAAGAGATAAAACAGGCTGCTGGGAGGCAGCCAGGCAGGTCCCTCAGAACACAGCCCTCGGTGTGCAGAGACCATGGACTTGTGACTCCTCATGGAGGGGCTGTCCCCATGGGCCCGGCCTCCTGCCCTGGGCAGACGGCAGGCACCTGGGGCACTGGGGAGCCGCCTGCCTCCAGGCCTCGGGATCAGAGCCGACCTTGGTGGGGCCCCGGGCTCTGGCGGCTTTGTGGTACTTTTCACCTTCGGAGCCCTTTGTCCTCCTGTGTCGCGGCATAAATACCGGGAACTGATACCCCAGTTGCTTCTTGCTGCTGTGCCCAGGCAGCAGCTTGTGACAAAGTCCCGGCCTCGAGGACAGCACCAGGAACTCCTGATAGTGGTGGCTGCCGTGGCCACGTGGACAGGCACAGGCTGGACTTACAGCGGCCTTGGGAAGTTGCCCACGTTTTATCTGCGCAGAGAATTCCCCAGAGGAAATGGTCCTGCTGGACTTGTCACGTGACTGTGGCCGAATGAAGGTCACTGACACCTAAACTTGCTGCCTGGTGGGGCCCATTTGCAAATCCTCAGAGCTGTTTGGGGACCTGACCTGATTCCCCAGCCCCACCCCAAACAGCGGGTCTGTGTCTGTCCCTTGGTGGGTCCGCAAGGCGAGGTCAGTCTCCCGGCCTCCAGCCAACGCACAGTCAGAGCTTCTGGTGATGTGATTGACGTTTAGTGCTCTCGAAACTTAAAACATTACACAGGAAGCCCTTTCTGATCTGCCTGGCCTTGCCGGCCGCTCTCCCCATGTCACAGAAGGGCCACCGTGCAGGTGCCGTCCTGCGGGGAGACGAGGGAAGGAGGAGGTGGGGTTGCAGGCCGCTGCCCCGGCAGTGGTCCCCGGGAGCTCTGACCTGCACGTCTTTGCTGCTCTGGGCGTTGCTGTTTCGCCGGGTGCAGGTGTCAGGTGCAGGTGCCCCAATCTTGTGGTCAGAGGAGGCCCGAGTGAGCCTTGACCCCACCCTGCGTGTTGGGGCAGCCCTGCCCCCCTCGTCTGGAACCCCTGTTCCGCTCCTCTGCTGAGACCCTCTTTAATCGATTATAGCATATTTTCCTTTAAATCCTCAAACTCAGTTGTAACAGCTGCTTTAAACCCTAATCTGCTCATTCCAGCGTCCAGATAGCCTTGGGGAGCCCCATCTGTGGACGAGCCTCTTTTCCTGCTTCCTCGTGCACCCAGAGATCTGGGGCCATTTCCGGACATTGCAGCTGCAGAGATCTGGGTTCTGCAGGGTCCCAGGGAGCCTCACTCCGGGGCTGTGGCCGTCGCCACGCTGCCGCTTTCGGGCAGTCGACGCCACGAGATGGAAACTCCAGGGTGTCTCCCCCAGAGTTGGGGTGGCTGGAATCACAGTCCTCTTTCGGCTTCTGTGGGCAGTTTGGGGCCTGCCTCTCCTGTGCCGTCGTGGATCAGAGTCTGGGCTCCCTCTCTGCCTGTCTCCTTTCTGGGACTCGCCCCTCACTGTTCAGCTCCTGTGGCCACCTCGCCCCATCCTCCCCTCTCTCAGGCTGGTGAGACTGAAGCCCCCTTGTGAGTTTGTGCTGCTCTGCATGGCCCCGGCTGGGGTCTGTCTGTCGGAAAAGAGACGTTCAGAAAAAACAGGGAAATACCCCGGTGCTGTGCTGCCCGCCCAGGTTCCACGGCTTTTGGTCTTTCCTCACGATCCCACGAGGTTGCACGGATGCTCCAGAGCCCCCGGCGGTTCCTCGCGGGAGAGTGCGCACAACAGGCGGCGCCGACCGTGAGGATGCAGGTGTGCAAACCTCCAGTTTGTGCCTGAGTTGGAGCCAGTCGTGAGATCTGAGAACGCAAACCTGAAACCTTGTGACCCTGGCATGGTGGGCGAGGGCTGGGGAGGGACACCGTGGCATGGACGCAGCCACCATGGGAGCTTCCTCTGGCCTCAGGCCAGGGCCGCTCTCGGTCACACCCGTGCACGTCGTGGGCATCTGCGCCTCTTGTCACTGCTGCCTGTAACAACGCACAGCGTGGCTGGGACGCCTGCCCTGGGGACGCTGTCTGCTCGGCTCAGAGCACCAGAGGGTTTCATCGTAAACGCAAGTGCAGGGTCTCCCAGCGGCCTGGGGCCGAGCGTGAAGGCCCGTCGTGCCCTTTCCTGCCTATCCTCGGACCCCAGCCTGGCCACGTGCTCCCGCCTTGGCTTCCCCACCTGACCCCGCAGGACACTGTTGGCAACCTGGGTCCTGGGTGGCGCGGTGGTGCAGGGCTCTACATGGGGTGGCGGGCGAGACCAGTGGCCATGGGGGCAGAGGTGACTCAAAGGGACACAGCCCGGGACAGCTGTCTTCGGGGACAACCTGAGGGCGTGAGGGGCTGGCTGGTCCTGGACTCTCAGGGCCTGGGGTCTTCCCCTCCGTCTGGCCGACAGCCGTGGCCTGCCCGAGGCACCTTCCTTCCATCCTCACTCCTGTGGCCTGTGACGGCTCAGAACTGAAGGGTCTGCTGCTTCCCTAGAAAGCCTTTAGCAATTTTCATTTAAAATCCAACCATGTTGCAAACATCCTGTGGTCTGTGAGCAGAAGGACGCGTCCTGCAAGGCTGTTGTCCATGTCGTGCAGGAAGCAGCTGCACCGGCCCAGGCCTGGCCACTCCAGAGGGGCTGCAGTCCCCCAGGGGAACAGCCTTAGAGCTCCCAGGAGCAACCCTGGGGCAGGGGGTGGTGGCACGTGGGAACGTCTGCTGAGGCTGCGGCGGATGCTACAAGCACCTGCCTCCTGCCCGGGCTGGTGCCGACCAGGTTAACGCAGCCCCTGGGCTGGTGAGCACCGTGGTGCTGAGGTCAGAGGGCGAGACCTGCCAGTGGAGACGAGGGCTTTGCTGGGCTTGTGAGGGGAGGGAAGGGCACACCCCAAGCCCTGAGGAAGAGTGGGGGGCCACATGTGTGTCCCTGTGCGTGTCTGTCTCTGTGCATGTCTGTGTGTCTCTCTGTGTGTCTGTGCGTGTCTGTGTCTCTGTGCATGTCTGTGTGTCTCCTGTGGCACGTGTTTGCGTATGTGTGCCTGCACGTCTGAGTGTCTGAGATCCGCTCATCCGGCTGCCCCAGGCCTCCCCGCGGGTCCCTGTGGGTCTGGTTGTTCTGTTAGGCAGAGCTTAATTGACCGGGCTCAGGCGTGTTAAAGTAAAACCAAAGGATTTGCTGTACTACTGCATTTGAGTGGACTCAGCTAAATCTCAGTCACCTTGAAAGGTCCTTGGCGGCAGCGGCGGCTCTGGCCAGCCAAGCCCCCAGCCCGGGCTCGCTCCGAGGGGCGTGCCGTGAGGCTGCAGCTGCCTCCGGGGCCCCCGGGCAGCCCAGAGGGAAGCTCTTGCTGGGGCCTTGTCCGGAAGCGGCTGGTCGGGCGGCACCGGCCGACCTTTCCCTCCGGTAAGAGGGTTTGTAATGAGGGCTAAACGCGCCTGCTGCGGCGGATCCTGCCCTGCGGCCGCCAGCTTGTGCCTAATTAGCTGTGACTGTCCCGGCCTCGGCAATCAGTTACTCTGGGCTCAGTGTCCCTCCGCCGCTTCCCCGTGTGGAGGGCGCTGGGGGGCCCGCTCCGTCCACTCCGGCCCCACCGGCCCCTCACGCTGGTGCACTTTGGGGGTTGCCGGGTCTCTGTGCGAGGAGGGCCGGGGGAGCCGGTTCCCTTCTGCAAAGCACCTTGCGGGTGGCCACGGCGCCGCAGGCCGAGGTGCAGACTCCGGGTGGTCCTGCGCCCTGTGTGTGGCAGTGTGTGCAGTGGCTGTCAGTCCGCTCCCCTCGCTTGCCCAACCGGCCCAGGCTTCATCGCCCTGTCAACTGCAGGGCCAGGGTTGCCACGGCAAGCTCCGTGGACTTCACGTTGGAGGAGGCTGCACGGCACAGCTGCCACTGCATCTCGGCCATGTCTTGGCAATGGATAGCCCAGGAGCCAGTGGCACTCAGACCTGGACGTGGGCCCAGAGCTGTGGGTCTAGGGGGGAGGCCAAGCCGGCGTGGGCAGCACCCCCTGGCTGGACTCTGGGCTTTCTGCTGGTTCAAGGAGGCGTCAAGCTCAGACAGCAACAGTTGCGAGAAGCCGCCTGTCCCTCCTTCCCTGCTCCCCTGCAGGCCAGGGAGAGCCCTGGAGAGCAGGAGGGGCTGACGCCATTGGTGCTGCAAGGCGGCGGAGCCTCCCAGACACGCGCAGACTCCGGCAGGAAGTGAGTTCCCTGAGACAGGCCTGACCGGGACAGCTGGGCTGTGTCCCAGGCGCGACCTAGAGCTCCTGAAAAGCGGGGCCACCTTGGCCACCTGTGCGTGGACAGCTGTGCCCGGGCCAGGCCTTCATGTCCGCGCCTCCCGCCGCAGGGCCGGCCCCGCAGACCGGCTCTGCGACACTAGGCTCACCCCGTCCGCGAACGCCCGTGAATGGCTCAGTTGCTGAGCCACTCGCAAATGGCCTCCTGAGATCCACTGAGCCTTCGGCGTGGCTGGTGACAGCACACACTGCCGCCTGGCGCCTGTGAGGCCCGGCCTCGGGTGTGGACAAGAATGCCGCCGTCATGGGCTGTCTCCCTCCCCCGGCCCCCAGAGCGACGTCCCGTGTAAGGGACTGGTCTCGCTGCGGCCTCTGCCGGAGGGGCTTGGCTGGAGGGCACAGCAGACGCCCCAGGATGTGGCACAGCCCTGCGGGGGCCGGGCGACGCCACAGGGGCTGCCCCCAACACTGGGCAGGGCTCGGGCCTCAGAGGGTGGGAGGGAAGCTGCGTCCAGCCCCAGATCAGCTCAGGGGGATTCAGCCGGGGCCGGAGGGCGAGGGGTGCCTGCGCGGAGCCGTCCAGGTCAGGTGCGGACCGACGGAACGCTCGGCAGCTGCAATGACGCCAGAGCTCAGGAAACCGGGGAGGCAGAGCCCAGCTGGGAGGAACGTCCGCGCGGCCCCCGGTGGCAGGGTCTGAACAGGCGACTGGGGGTTTTCGCACGGAGAGCACGGCGAGGACCCAGCACAAGTGTCGCAACGTGGGAGACAAAGGCTCCAGTGGACGCAGAGGGAAAGACGCAGTGAGGCGTTGGGGAAGAGAGCGCAGGTGAGGACGTCCTCGCGGGTGAGGCGGGCAGCGTCCCTGAAGCAGAGAACCCGCGGCGAGGCCATGGGACACGGGCTGCTCCATCACCTACCGGCGCGAGAGGGCTGCCCAGGAGGCGGTGGGCGCCAGTGGAGACAGCACGGGCAGGCACGGCTGCCGTGAGGATCTGGGGAGCTCCGGAAGTTTCCCTGAAATGGAGGAAGGGCACAGCCGCAGGTGCCCCGTATCGGGAAGAGCAGAGCAGTCGGCCTGAAGACACAGCCGCTGCGCACAGGCGAGTAACCGCAGGGTGGACACGCAGAGCCAGGCCGGCCTGGGCCCCCCACGGCGCCACCTCTGCCCACCGAGGTCCCGGCAGGTGTAGGACGCCAGAACGTGACCCGGCCAAGCTCCACTCGGCCGCGCAGGCCATCAGCTTTCACACGCAAACACGCCAAGGGCAGAGTCGGATTCAACAAAGCCATGGCCCTAGCTCAGGGTGAGGGTGGGTCTGCGCCCCTGGGTGGGGCTCGGCTGGTTGACGGCCTTGTCCACGACGCAGCTTAGCAGACACCAGCTGGCGGCTGGCGGCGTGGGTGGCACGAGCACCCGCAGAGCCGCCGAGATCCACTCTCAGCCTCAGGGGTTTGGGGACCGACACATGCATGGGAAACCAACCGTCTCTCTGAGGTTGAGCAGGGCCTCCTGGCTCATTCTGGTTTTAAATGTTTTATTTGTTAAGTTCAAATAAAATTAAATTGAATGCATTTATTTTAAAAAGATTAATAATAAAAGTTTAGCAGAAAACATCAAGAGTAGGAATAGGTGTTTTAGGCCTAACACAAAACGCAGAGGCCACGGAACCAGGCGTGGATGAGCGTCACTGAAAGTGGCGCCTGCAGGCGCAGAACAGCACGGACAGGCGGAAGGATGGCGGCGATGCCTCTGAAACCAGGGAAACTGCGCCTGCAGCAGAGAACTCAGCGGTTCGATGCGTCCAGTTTTCAGCCTTGTGTCAACAAGAGAAGGATTAGTCCCCGGCCAGGGAGCTGCGGCTTCTATGAATGAAAGTTACTCGCAGACAGGGAAAGCCCTGAGACCTCCAATCGCGCTCACAGTCAGAGGACAGCGGTTGAACCTGCCTGTGTGGGAGGGGATGGCGCGGCCCGGCAGCGGGAACGCACCCGCCCTGCAGACCCTCCTGGGAGCCACCCTCAATGTCCCTGCACACGTGGAAAAGGTGTCCAGGGACGTTCTTCCTAAGGCTGGGCGGGCGAAAGGCTGAGCACAGCCTTCTCTCCGGTCTCTGCTGCGTCTGTATATACGTGTGTGCATTTTTTTCTCAATGAGTGAGAAGACGGGTTTTTTCCCTGTGAGTTTCCAGGGCTTGCTTATGAGCAGGAGCACTCAGGACCTCCCCACCCGCGTCCGCGTTAATGAGGTTTTACAGTAACCAGCTGCTGTGCGGGAATGTGGCAGAGGATTAGCTGGAAGTGTTGAGTTCCAGCTGGAACGTTGAGTTCCTGAAGTGCAAAGTCTGTTGCTGGCTGTTGTTTCAGAGATAACCTTGCCCCAGGCTGTCCCGACCGCCAGCCTCGAGTTGCCTGAACTGGCTCCACGGTGGTCATGATCTGCTGGTTAGAGATTGTGGCTAAGAGACCCGAGGCCAGATGTTTGCAGCTGGCTCAGGTGGGGGGTCTGACCCAGGATGCGCTGTCTCTGCGGTTCCCAGGGTTCATCCTCAGGCCCCCGTGGGAGCACCACAGGCCCACCCCCCCCCCCGTCCCCCCGCACAAGCCGGGAAGGCCCCGTGTGCAGGGTGCGGCAAACACAGCCCCCCCGGCCGCCCCCCCGCCGGGGCGCGCGGGCGGGGCCGCCGGG
>CAUYRT010057659.1:0-10462 GCA_963574885.1 Lepilemur ruficaudatus
ACACACACACAGTTAGCTGAGCATAGTGGCGCATGCTTGTAGTCCCAGCTACTTGGGAGGCTGAGGCAGAAGGATCGCCTGAGCCCAGGAGTTTGAGGTTGCTGTGAGCTAGGCTGACGCCATGGCACTCTAGCCCGGGCAACAGAGTGAGACTCTGGCTCAAAAAAAAAAAAAAGAGAGATTATAAAAAAATTATTAGACTTTAAAGATAAAGGATTCTTTGAGCAGCCAAACAAAAGATCAAATCACTTATAAGAGAAAGAAAATCAGGCTGCCATCAGACTTTCCCGCAGCACCATTTAACACCAACATAGTGAAGTGCAATTCTTATCACATATTCAAGAAAAAGGTATCAGAGATAAGGATTTTATATCCATCCAAGCTCTTCTTCAGGCCTGAAGGCTAACAAACAGTTTACATACGCGAGAACTCTAGGAATATTGTTCTAATGGTCCCTCTTGAGGAAAGAGAATGAATTCTAGCCAAACAAGAGGTGATTAGGGAAAATCTGGCAAAAGTCTGTCAATGAGCATTAAATGTATTATATTTAACTATAGATCCAAAATAAGGAGCAAGCGTGGAGGTAAAAGTGACACACTAGAATGTAAATCACATCTACTCACTGTGCAAATAAGAGGAGAATGGCAAAAACAGTGAGATGGGCAATAGCAGGTTGATTGCCTTATCCCTAACAGCGGGGAATGGATAGTCACCTTTTAAAACTAAATGAAAGGGGCAGTTCCCCAGTCTGGCAGTCCAAGATTAGACAGTAGAGGTTTGAGGATGAGCAGAGCTGTAGAATAAACACCGCAAATGGGTTTAATTTTCAGTGGTGCTGTGTGATTTTAAACAATTATATTTACCTAGATCATGGAGATGTTGATACCTATTGGAAATAATAATTAGGAATATTATTACATGAAATCTCAAATGTGAAATCATCTGGGCCACTGTCTGGAACACTGTAGGTGCTCAATGCTCTTACTGGAAAGTTGCCCAAGGGCAGACTTGAGCCACCTTGCGATCCCAGCTGTTGGAGGTAAGGAGTTACGTCTCCTCTCATCACAGGCAAGAACCAAGATCCCCTTAGTTTTGTGAGTTTAGTTTTACCTTTATAGTTTTTTTTTTATTGTTTTTTTTTTATTTCTAGACAGGGTCCCACTCTGTTGCCTGGGTTAGAGTGCAGTGGTGTCATCATAGCTCACTGCAACCTCCAACTCTTGGGCTCAAGTGATCCTCCCATCTCAGCCTCCTGGGTAGCTGGGACTACAGGCAAGCACCACTATGCCAGCTAATTTTGTTATTTTTTGTAGAGACAGGGGTCTTGCTATGTTGCTCAGGCTGGTCTTGAACTCCTGGCCTCAAGCAATCCCAGGATTACAGGCATGAGCCACTGCACCTGGCCTACCTTTATAGTTTTAATTGTTTGTTCTTAATCCTTAAATCCTATCTACTTCTACATTTTTTTTTTCACTTTTTACCTTATGGCTTTATCCTTTTATCCTAATCTTCCATCTCATTTATTTTTATATTTTTAACCTTTAATTTTGTTGGTATATAGCCTTTTACATTTTCTTTTAAATCTCATCCACTTTATTTTATTGTTATTTTTAAGCTCCTAACCTTTTGCCTTTATTGTGATTTATATTCTTTATAAATGTGTATTGCTCTTTTATTGTTGTTTTAATCTCCTCCTAACCCTCTATACTCTTCTCATGATTGAAATAATCTTACTCATTTTTCCCTTTTCCTCTAGGAAAAATTATGACAAATTTTCTTTCTTTTTTTTTCTTTTTTACAATGGGCAGCCAGTATGTGTTGCTGTAGATGTGGTAGCAAAAGAAAAGCTCAACCCTGTAAGGACAGGAGGTTGGGCCCTTCCTCCTTGCATTTGTCCTAAAAGCTATACCCTGTTCTTTCCAGGGACTACCCTTTCCTACTTAAAGATCTCTACCCCCTGAAAATCCAGAAGACCCACAGGTTAGCACTCTCGAGAATTCTAATTCTCTTTGACAGGTGACACATTTGGTTAAGGGAGTTGTATTGCTTCCTAACATCTCATACCTTCTAATATTGTGAGAGAGACTCCCTGTTTTTAAATTCTTCATCTCCAAGTCAATTAGACCCTGCTGCACCTATTTCTGCCCAGGGGCCCATTAAACTTTGCTTTAATTGCCTCAGGAAAGATGTTTTCTGTCTTAATTCCTAGCAAGCAGAATGCTGATGACTTAAGTACATTTCCATCTGTGCTGTATCCTAGGATATGAGGTGTTTACTCACTATTTGTGGTTAAACAATAACTTCAAGGAAGAGAGAAACTTCACTGGCAACACTTGATCTTACTGTAAGCTTCTGCAGGTGAAATTGATCCACATCAGAACAACCAGCAATGGGAGCAGAACACAGTTACAGGTGGTATGCGTTGGTGATTGAGGGATGGGACAATTTTTACAGCTTTACAAACAGCAAGGGTAATGATTCAAACCTTGTAAATCCTGGGCCACTTTCTTATTGAGGACTGGCAACAATCTCTCATTTTTATACAGTTGATTAAAAAAGAATGTCTTTGAGCTAAATAAAACCTGAACTAAATTCTCTGCATCCAGAACTGCTCAAGAATGCTCTCCATCGCCGGGCGCAGTGGCTCACGCCTGTAATCCTAGCACTCTGGGAGGCTGAGGCGGGTGGATCGTTTAAGGTCAGGAGTTCAAAACCAGCCTGAGCAAGAGTGAGACCCCGTCTCTACTATAAATAGAAAGAAAGAAATTAATTGGCCAACTAAAGATATATATAAAAAAAATGAGCCGGGCATGGTGGCACATGCCTGTAGTCCCAGCTACTCGGAAGGCTGAGGCAGGAGGATTGCTTGAGCCCAGGAGTTTGAGGTTGCTGTGAGCTAAGCTGATGCCACAGCACTCACTCTAGCCCAGGAAACAGAGTGAGACTCTGTCTCCAAAAAAAAAAAAAAAAAAAAAAGAATGCTCTCCATCGTCTGAGTTTGGACTTTGAATCTGCCAGGAATACTCTGGGCATGATGCTCTTAGGCACATAGTCATTTATCAACAAGAGTTTGTTGAAACAATTAACTCAATGACTCAAAAATGGCATCTCCCATTTTTAAGACCATTTCCTTAATTCCCCATTATTTTTGAATATTTTGTCTAAATGTATTCAGTTGTCTTTTTGTTTTATAATCAAAAGGGAAACCCAAGTTTCTCAGGCTGGGTTTCTACACTGGGAGCAGTTATGTTCTAGGCCTAGTTAGTCTACTACTGACTATTGTACTATTCCTGATGGGGTAAAAATATGTTGAGAATAATATAAAATCATTGGTGAAACTGAACATTTCTTTGGCCTTTGATCCGTGAACAAGTACTACATGGACTCATTGTAGATGCTACACTGTTCATCTAGATTTTTCTGTAAAGGGCCAGACAGTACATATTTTAGGCTTTGGGGGCCATATAGTCTGTGTGGCAACTACTCAATTTTGCCATTGTGTAGGAAAGCAGCCATAGACAACACATAAAGAAATAAATATGTAGTCTAGTAAAACTTTATTCATAGACATTGAAATCTGAATTTCATGTAATTTTATGTGTCACAAAATGTTATTCCGCTTTGGATTTTTTTTCAACTAGTTAAAAACATAATATTATTCTTAACTTGCAGGCCATACAAAAATAGGCCGCTGGCCAGATTTGGCCAGTGGGCTGTGGTTTGCCAACGCCTGACCTAGGACCTACCCAATAAAAATAGCCTCTTGACAGCTCAGATGGCATTTTCCAAAGAGATGAAATGGGTATTTATTCTGGCCTTCCTTTGGTTTAATGAGCACCTCAAAGTCTTGTTACTACTCTTAGGTGGTTAGACTACCAGGATATAACCCCCTTGTTATTAAAAATAGAAGAAAGGGTATTCACTTATTCACAGATACCATAGTTAATGCCATGAACCAAGAATGACCTTAATAGATAACTTAGGTACCATATGATTAATGTTGTAAAGCAGGACTACAGATCAAATGCCTCTAAAAACAAAGTCATCACTTTCGGTAGACAGCCTCCAGTGTTAAACTGATGTATGGTCAATAACCCTAAGGAACAAGTTAACAAATTCAGTCTTATAGTCATATATTTTGCAAACAATTTAGCTTAGAGAGGACACCAGGAAACTATATTTCTCAAGGTTAAATGTTCCGTGGGTGTTTACCGAGATATTTTATGAACAAGTTGGGTATTTGATTCACCTGCTTTAAATTTTTTCCAAGCAGAAAGTACTGCTGTTTGTGCTCTGATGGAGAACTTTGGAGGAGCTCAATTACCCTTTTGTCTGTGCACTGGGGTGTATCCAAATGCTTCCTGGAGAAACTTGGCCCATGAAGGGATGCCTCGGCCTGCCTCTTTGCCTTCTGTTTATGCCTGTGTCCTTGCCAGACCCCTCAGCTTTGCTAGGAGAGCACTGATCCGGACTCTGCCAGTTGACCAGCGAGGCAGACTTGCTCCATGCTCAAGTCAGCAGCCCGGTGAGCTGCATCACATGCCAGGTGCCCATCCACCTGGACGCCCAATGGAGCAGTTAAAAGATTAGAAATGTGTCAGAAAGATAGGCAGCCCATGAGTTTTTCTCTTCCAGTGGTTCTAAAACTTCTGGGGGTTCAGAACCACCACTGATAGTCAAAGGCCCTCTCCTTAGAAAAAGAAGTTGCTGTTAATTTCTGGAGTCCTAGTGTAAGGCTCTATTCTAGATCCTCTCAACCCATTCCAGGATAGAGCGAAGCAGCAGAGATGCTCTGGCCCACCTTGTGGAAGTGTGTTTTCCTGGGTGGTGCTTAGGGATTATCCATCAGTTCACATTCAGGGACAATCGAGTATTTGCTACAGGGACATTGTTGAGGACATTGTTTATCATATCACACATGCCCTCCAAATAAGTATCCACAGGAGGAATTTCTCTCTGCAGTCCCAATACCACACCTGTACTTCCCTTGAGGAATTGTTTTTGTTTGGTTTATTTATTTATGTTTATTTCTACATATTATGAATAATATAAACTGGTAGCTATTCACCCAGGCCAATTTTAGAATCACTACTAAGCTTTTACAACATACAGATGCCAGCCTAGACCAATAAATCATTGTCTATGGCGGTGGGGCCCGGGAGCATTTTTCAGAAGCTCCCCAGTGTCTAACACGTAGTCAGGGTTGAGAACCAGTGATACCTGATGAGTCTTCCTCCTTGCCACTGCTAGGAAACCCAAAGCCAAGCATGCCAGCTGCTAGCAGCAAACGCACAGGGTCATATGGCTTCCACTGGACTCATTTCTCTCTCCAGACACCATCCTAGCCTTCAGGTCTCATTTTCCATTTGTCAATATATTTTATTTTTATTTTTATGTTTTTAGAGACAGGATCTCACTGTCTCACCTGAGCTCAAGTTCAGTGGTGCAATCATAGCTCACTGCAACCTCAAACTCCTGGGTTCAAGCAATCCTCCCAAGTAGCTGGGACTACTGGCACATGCCACCATGCCTGGTTAACTTTTTAATTTTTGGTAGAGATGGGGTCTTGCCATGTTGCCTAGGCTGGTCTCTAGGACAACAAGAAACTTCAGACAGAGGACATATGGGGCCAGTATGTGATGAGGCGGCAGGTAACAACTGACATTTCAGCACCTCTAACACTCCTCAAACTCACTGGCCCTTGCAGAAATTTCTATCCAAAACCATTTCTGAATCTCACCCAGATAATGCACCTGTATGTGAAATCCACGTCAGAGATGATTCTGGAAAACCTTAGTCATGGTCCTTTCATGGCTCTTGGCCTCACTTGTGAGAACTGCTTTAGAAAAATATTGAAAGTGGAGAGCAGTAATTCCCTATTAGCAGACATTACTGTTCACCAGGGTCCGGTTCACAAATCTGATGATGCCTGACATCCCTGCACAAATTTTGACAAATTTCAAAGTCCCTACAGCAAAGTCAGGATCGGACTGTGCCTCATTTGTCAAAGACGAGCATCAGTCAACTTAAAATGAAGCTAGTAGTATTAGCTGTAGCAGATAATCATCAGGAATAACTTATGCTATGTAGCAATATAAAAATAGCTGTCATTTTTGAATGTTTACTATGTGCCAGGACCTGTGCTAAGAAATTACTTTCCTTAATTCTTATAACACCATAGAGCATAGGGTAAGTTTTAATTAACTTCTTATTGAAGCATAGTAATACCTTTTTAGTGCATATAATTTAAATGTGGATCTCAGTGAACATTCACAAACTAATCACACACATAACCAGCACTGACATCAAGAAGCAGAACATGACCAGCACTCGGAGTTTCCTTTTTGTGGTCACTTCCAGGCACTCCCTACCCAGCGGTGACCATTGTCCTAATATCTAGCAGCACAGATTGGTTTTGTCTGTTTCCGTACTCTACACAAATGGGATAATAAATAGAGACCTTTTGGGTCCGCCCCTTTTTCACTCAATATTATTGTTTTCTGAGATTCATCCATATTGTTGCCTGGATGTGGACCATTTATTCTCATTTCTGTATAGTATTCCATTATGTGAATGTGACAAAATTAGTTAGCCTATTGTTTTTAGACATACGAGTACTATCACATTTTATTTTTACTATTACCAATAGTTCTGCTCTGATCATTCTAGTACATATTGTTTGGTGACTGCATAAATGCATCTCTATTGGGTATATAACTAGAAATGAAATAGCTGGATAATAAGGCATTGCATATGTTCAGCTTTATTAGATACTGACAGTTTGCTGAAAGAAATATACCAATGTACACTTCCACCAGCAGTGTGGGAGAGCTCGCTTTGCCCCTCATTCTCGTTAGCTTTGATTTGGAACTGTCTTTTTCCCTTTAAGCAAATTTAATTTTTCTCAATAATATTTTGGAGTTGTACATCTTTCATTATATTTAATCCTAGGAATTTTATGTTTATTGATGCCATTTATAAATGGAGTATTTTATTTTAATTTTCTACTTGTTATTTACCAGTAGACAGAAATACAGTTGATTTTTGTACAGTGACCTTGTATCCGGCAACTTTACTAATTATCCCTATTAATTAGAATAGTTTTGTATTAATTGCCTAAGGCTGCTGTAACAAATTAGCACAAACTTTGTGGCTTAAAATAATAGAAATTTATTCCCTCATAGCTCTGGAGGCCAGAAGCCCAAAAATCCATTTCACTGGCTAAGATCACAGTGTC
Source organism: Lepilemur ruficaudatus (assembly GCA_963574885.1). NCBI lineage: Eukaryota > Metazoa > Chordata > Mammalia > Primates > Lepilemuridae > Lepilemur > Lepilemur ruficaudatus. Next base: position 7,238 of record CAUYRT010057659.1, read on the forward strand.
TGCAGGGCCATCCTCCTTCCAGAGGCTCTAGGGGAGAATCTGTCCCTTGCTCTTACAATTTCTGGTGGCTCTGGCATTCCTGTGGCCACATCACTCCAATCTCTGCCTCCATCTTCATGTGGCCTCTCCTCTTCTGTCTGCACGCTAACCAGCTCCTACTTCCTTCTTATAAGGACACTCGTGGTGACTTGTGATGGCCTTTAGGGCCCACCCAGATAATCAAGGACCATCTCCCATCACAAGATCTCTAACTTAATCACATCGGCAAAGACGCTTTTTCCAAATAAGGTAACACCTACAGGTTCCAAACTTGATATATTTGGGGGAAGAGAGTGCATTTTTTAGCCTACCACAGTTTGTAGATTATTTTAGATTTTTCTGAGTATACAATCATGACATCTGTGAATGATGACAGTTTCATTTCTCCAACATAGCTTATGTTTTAGCTGCTTTTTATATACTTTGTATGTAAACTGCGATTTGAGAGAAGTGAAGTTATTTGCACAAAGATTCTAGTGTCATAGCTAGGATTTGAACTCAGGTATGGCAGACTCCAAAGTCTGAGTTTTTAGCCACTATGTTGTACTGCCTCGTATTGGACCAAGTCATGTTACTGGCAAATATATATATATGTGTGTGTGTATATATACACACACACACATACATGTATATATATGCACACACACACACACACACACACACAGGAGTTCTATGCAAAAGGCATTCTAAGCAGTTGCTGTTTTCCTGACAACTACCTATCTGCTGAGATGCAAGATATGATAATATTCAGGAGTGCTCAAAATCTGTGGGATAAACATGCACACTACATAGTTGAAAAGGTGGCTTTGGAATAATAATTTTAAAAAAAGACCTAGGTTTAAATACCAGACCCACCACTCACTGCTAGTATGATCTTGAACAAATTATATAATTTCTCTGAGCTTCAGTTTCCTCATCTTTAAGACTGAGATAATAACTATAGCACAAGGTTATTGGAATAATTAAATAAGAAAATGCATGTGTATTTGCATAGTGAATGCTTAATACATTTTAGCTATTATTGTGGTGTTGTTAAATTTATTTATTGATTCAGCAAAAACACATTTAACAGAAAAATGCAAAAAAAATGAGAAAACAAACAAGACCATACTTGCCTGCAACAAACATCACAACAAATAATTGCCACGTGGGCTAATAAGTGGAATGATGACATGAAAAAAACACTGTGGAAGTGAAGAGCGATCCTCCTGCATCAGCCTCCCAAACTGTTGGAATTACAGGCATGAGCCACCATGCTCAGCCTAGTGAGCTAAATCTTGAAGGATAAGGCAGAGGAGATGAGAAGAGCATTCCAGGCAAAAGGATCAGCATATGGAAACATGGAGGCCTGAAATGATTCTTCCAGCACAGGAACAAAACTGCCTTACCTGCCTTGGAAAAATCCAGGAATTTAGGAATTAGAAGCCGGAAACACTAAATTCCACTCCAATTAGCTGGGAAAGTAAGATCAAAAAAAGTAAACCTCGAGGAGAGATATCTGGCTTTGGAGCTCATAGCTTCGGAGCTGGACTCCTCTTCGATTATGAGGTGCCAATGAATGTTGTCTCCTGCCATGTCCCGGGCACCTGCTTGTACAGTACAAGCCATTTGGCTCTTCAGCATGAATCCATGTTCGTGGGGCTCCAGTAGTGAGCGGGGCCAAGCCACCGGAGCTGATACCCCTGTGGTACGAGGTTATGCTACGTGATCAGAAGTATGCTGAGAAGGGAAGAGCTTTGGCAAGTCGAGCCCTGAGGTGGGGAGGAGAAGCCAGCCCCTCCCACAAAGCCTTTTATGGGGCAGTTTTTCAAACAGGTAGGGGAATGGTGCTCATTAGGTTCCATTTGAGTGAGAACTCAGATGCCAGTTAGAGCGTATCAGGTACATTATATCCAATGTCATGTACAATACTGGGGCCACAGTCTGATGGTGAGTGGACTCAGAACCATCTTACCTGAAGAATAAATGTTTAAGTAGAAGCAAGACAGAGGCCCAGGGAGAAGCAGCTCTTTAATTTCTTGACTCTTATGGAAGACAGATTAGACTTTCCCAGTTTACGCCAGAAGAAAGAACTAACTCTTCAGATGGAAACCACAGAAAGGGAGATTTGGGCTCTCAACATAAAGAATTTTTTGATCATTAACAAACATTTAGTGAGTACCTAATATGTGCCAAACGCTATTCTAGGCACTTTATAGCAATAGGAATTATCCAATCATTGAACAAAATGCTTTGAAAGGTAGTGAGCTCTCCATCACAAGAGATGTTCAAGCAGAGGCAGGTTGATCTGTTAGTGGAAATGTTGAGGGAGGAATTGAAGCCTGGAGTAGGAAATTGGCCCAGCTGTCTTCTGGTTTCTCTTCATTCCTGTGACTCTATGACATCTGCTTCCTAGGATCGAAGACACCCACGTAATTTATATTCAGAGTTTTGCATGTCATATCCTGGGGGACGGGGGGGAAGAGAAAGGTAGACATCATCCTCCTCACCCTATGGGCAAAGGCCCATATATAGGAAAGCGGAATGACATTATCACAGTCACACAGTCTCAGGACCAGAGTCCAGGGTTTCAGCCTCTAAGTCCAACATTCGTTCCTTGTTCCTCTCTGCGTCACGGCCCTGACACCCCACTGGCCAGCTGGGAATGGTCCCAAAAGGGCCAGAGCCTCATGGATTTCCAGGTAGGATAGTGTCAGTCCTAGGCCATGCTGTGGATCTAGGGTGACAGCCAGGGTGGCCCTCCCGGGCAGTGCAGTCATATCTGGCTGCCTCCTCAGAAGAGTCCTGTCCACGAGCTTTAATACTCTTTGAAATTCTGAATAATTTTATCTTTGAATTTGTGTTTTGTCAGTGAGGTCTGATGGGACAATGGGGCACTCACAGGGGCTTGAGGCCTCAGCTCACTCGTGGTCCTGCCTCCAGCCACCTCCCCAAGGTGGTTCTTAGGGGGGCCTGGTGAACCTCTCCCCCTGCCCAGGTGGGGAATGGGGAGAGTCGGGGCCCAGCACACACCCCAAAGAGTCTTGCGGGTGGGACTTGCAGCACTGCACATCTGGTGGATGGCCAGCCACGTCTCTAGGGGATCGAGCCTCTCACCTACCCGATCCAGGTACCAAGAGCATCCCAGCACAGACATTTTGAAATCTGTGACAAATCTATCCAGGAAAACACACCTGCTGTATCACC
>CAUYRT010057660.1:0-25826 GCA_963574885.1 Lepilemur ruficaudatus
CCGCGCGCCCAGCCCCGCGCCCCGCGGCCCGCCGAGCGCCGGGCGCACCCGCGAACTTTGGCGGCGGGCGCCGGGATCATGGCGGCGGCGGCGGCGGCCGCGCTGCCCCGGACCCGGACCCGGTACCCGCCGCCCCCGGCCGCCGCGGGCCCCCGGCAGCCCCGGGCCGGGGCCGGGCGCGCGGGCCCCCAACTTGGCGGCACTTGGGGCGCGGCGCGCTCGTGCGGCGGGGCGCTCTCACTCACCGGCGTTGAGGGCGGCGGCGGGCATGTGCGCGGCCAAGTTCGGTTTGTAAGACATCCCCCCGGGCGGCGGGCGCGCCGGGCGCAGCCGGGCCAGGCCGCGAGGGCGGCGGCGGCGGCGGCGAGGCCGGGCGGCGGCGCGGCGGCCCCGGCGTCCCCGCGGCCGTCCGAGCTCCCGCCGAGCGCCCGCGCACTTTTTGTTGTTGACGGCTCGGGCCGCACCGGCAAATATGGCCGTCCCTCACCCTGACACCGCCGCAGTATATCACCCATACATCGGGCGGGCGGCGCAGGGGCGGCCGCAAACTTTGAGCCGCGCCGCGGGGCGGCCGGGCCGGGAGGGGCGGCCGGCGTCAGGGGGCGGCTCCGCCCGCGGCCGCGCCCCGCGCCTCCGGCAGCGCTCGGCGCCCGCAACTTGCCAAAGTTTGGGGGCTGGGGTCCCGGCCCGCGCGCCCGCCCCGCCGCCCCCCGCCCCCGCCCCGGCGCGACGTCCTGCGGCCGCCGCTTCTCCCTCGGAACGTCGCCGGGAGGACTGTGAGAAGTACTTTGCCTCCTGGGCTGTGGGGGCAGGGATGGAAAATTACCTGGAGAAAATGGTGGCGAGTGGCGTTTTTAAGCGCGTAGATCGTTCCAGATGTCCAGGTCTGGCCATGCCCCAGGATTAGAATAACCCATGCTTGACATTGATTTCAAATAAATTTCACGTCTCCGTCGGCATGAAGTGGTTTTTAACCGTTTGGGAGCCTAAGACCCCTTTGAGACGGACAAAAGCTGGAGGCCTCCTCCCACCCGGAAAATTCATCCCTGCGTGCACATAATTTTGCACATTCACCCATTCGGATATTTCTGGGGGGCACCTACTACGTGTCAGGTGCCGTTCTAGACTCTGAGGATACAAGAATGAACTTGGCAAAGTTTCTACCCCCTGGAGTTGACGTTGCAATTTTTGACCCTCCTGCGACCCCACCCCCAGCCCATCCTGGGGTCTGATTTTGGATTCGATGAAGAACCTTCGCAAGGTGCTATTTCTGTGGAGTTCTGCCGACGTAGTAAAGCTCATCAAAAAATACATAGCCCAGGAGACAAGGCGAGACCTGGTCTCAAAAAAAATTTAAAAAAAATACTTAAGATGCCCACCCTTTTCCGTTGCTTTTAATCGCTGTGATTTGCAGGGTTTTTTAAATTGGGCACAAGACATTGACATCATCTCTGGATCTAGTGACAAAGGCATCCACCTTGCTCCCAGGGAGGAACGAATACCCACCCGGCCCTGTCTCCTCCGCTTTGGGACCGAAGGCGCCAGCGACACCCACTTCCCAGCTTAACCTCTACCCTGTGATCAGCTTTTGGCTAGCGCTGGTGAAAGATGCTCAGTGAAATCTTATTTCATAAATTAATGCCACCCTTGTGCACTGGCCCCAGGGGCCCAATGCTTAAGAGTAGCACTACCCACTAGAAATAAATGCGAGCCAAATGTGTATTTTAAATTATTTTAGTAGTCACATTTTTGAAAGTAAAAAGAAACTGGTGAAATTAATTTTATATTTAACACAATAGATCCAGAACAGTATGATTTCAATATATGATGAATTTAAAAAGTACTAATAAGATACTTTACATTTTTTATCATACTAAGTCTTCAAAATCCAGTGTGTTTTATACTTACAGCACATTTTAATTCGGACTAGCCACATTCCAAGCACTCGGTAGCCACCATAGCTAGGGTTACAAGCCACAAGCAGAGGGTACCTGTGGCAGCCACACCTGGAGACTAATTTTGGCTCCACCCCTATTACTGGCTGTTTGAATAGGCCTCCATTTCCCTGGGGCAAGACTACCAAGACTCCCTGATCTCAGTGGCTGGTCCAGTCCCTTCTAGGAATGTTCTGAGCTATTTTGTTTCTATATTGTTACTTTTTTTTTTTTTTTTTTTTTTTTGAGACAGAGTCTCACTCTGTTGTCCTGGCTAGAGTGAGTGCCATGGCGTCAGCCTAGCTCACAGCAACCTCACACTCCTGGGCTCAAGTAATCCTATTGCCTCAGCCTCCCGAGTAGCTGGGACTACAGGCATGCACCACCATGCCCGGCTAATTTTTTCTATATATTTTTAGTTGGCCAATTAGTTTCTATTTTTAGTAGAGACGGGGTCTCGCTCTTGCTCAGGCTGGTTTCGAACTCCTGACCTTGAGCGATCCGCCCACCTCGGCCTCCCAGAGCGCTAGGATTACAGGCATGAGCCACTTTTTTGCATTTTTTAATTGGGATATTTGTCTTTTTATGTTGAACTGTAAGAGTTCCTTATATATTCTGGATACTAGACTCTTAGCAGATATATGATTTGCAAATGTTTTCCCCCATTTGATGGGTTGTCTTTTCATGTTCTTGATAGTGTCCTTGGATAAACAAAACTTTTTAACTTCAATGAAGTCCAATTTATCCATTTTTCTCTTTGGTTTCTTGTACTTTTGGCATCATATCTAGTCTGAGGTCACTAAGATTTCCACCTGTTTTCTTTGAAGAGTTTAATTTTTGTTATCACATTTAGGTCTTTGATTCACTTTTAGTTATTTTTTGTGTATGGCGTGAGGTGGGTCCAAGTCCATTCTTTGCACGTGGGTTTCCACTTGTCCCAGCACCTTTTGTTGAATAGACTACTCCTTTCCCCAAGGCATCGTCTTGACACCTTTGTGGAGTATCAACTGATAATGAATGCGAAGGTTTCTTTCTGTACTCTCAATTCTTCGCCACTGTTCTATGTTTCTCCTTCTGCCAGCACCACACTGCCTGGATTTCTGCAACTTTGTAGTAAGTTTTGAAATTGGGGAGTGTGTGTCCTCCAGCCTTGTTCTTTTCCAAGGTTGTTGTGGCTGTGCTGGGTTCCTTGTGTTCATTCCCATGTGAATTTTAGGATAAGCTTATCCATTTCTGCAAAAAGAAAAAAAAAACAATTGGAATTTTGATAGGGCTTGTGTTAAATCTGCATATCCATCTAGGGAGTATTGCTATCCTAATTGCAATATTAAGTCTTCCAAGTCACGAACAGGGGCTGTCTCCATTTATTCAGGTCTTATTTCTTTAATTTCAGCAATGTTTCATAGTTTTCAGTGTACAAATCTTGTACTTCTTTATTCCTTAATATTACATTATTTTTGCTGCTGTTGTAAATGGAATTGTCTTCTTACTTTCATTTTTGGATTATTCATTGCTAGTGTATAGTGATAAAGCTTATTTTTATATATTGGTCTTGCATCCTGCAAGATTCCTGAACTCACTTATTAGCTTTAATAGTGTGTGTGTGTGTATTCTTTGGAGTTTTCTTTTTTTTTTTTTTTTGAGACAGAGTCTCACTTTGTTGCCCCGGCTAGACTGCCATGGCGTCAGCCTAGTTCACAGCAACCTCCAACTCCTGGGCTCAAGTGATCCTTCTGCCTCAGCCTCCCCAGTAGCTGGATCTATAGGCATGCGCCCCCATGCCTGGCTAATTTTTTCTATATATTTTTGGTTGGCCAATTAATTTCTTTCTATTTTTAGTAGAGACAGGGTCTCGCTCTTGCTCAGGCTGGTCTTGAACTCCTGACCTTAAGCGATCCTCCCGCCTCGGCCTCCCAAAGTGCTAGGACTACAGGCGTGAGCCACCGCGACTGGCCTTCTTTGGAGTTTTCTATGCATAAGATCAAGTCATTTGCAAATAGAGATAGTTTTACTTCTTTCTTTACAAATGAGATGTCTTTCTTGCCCGATTACCCTAACTAGAACCTCCAGTAAGTACAATGTTGAACAGAAGTGGCAAGAGACATCCTTCTCTTGTTCCTGATCTTAGGGGGAAAGATTTCAGTCTTTCACCAGTAAGTATGATGGTAGCTACGGGCCTGTATGAAGTTCCCTGTATTCCTAGTTTTTTGAGTGTTTTTACCATGACAAGGTGTTGGACTTTGCCAAATGCTTTGTTTTCATGCATTGAATGAGAAGATTATGTGTCTTTCCCCCCTTATTCAATAAATATTTAGAGTCCACCAAATATCAGGCACCTATTCTAGGAGCAGTGAGGGAAGACAATCCCCATGTTGTCACGAAGATTATATTCCAGCCATGACAGCCACATTACTCCATCCTCTTCCCCCACCATACTGGAGCCCTCACCTTACCCCCCATCTCCAACTTGCCTTTGTGCTCCACTTAGCAAACTCCTGCTCATCCATCAAAGCCCAGCTCAAATATCTCCACCTCTAAAAAGCCTTTCCCAGCTGGCTGCCTCTCTGTTAATGCCTGCTACTGCACTTAATCTGGTCTGTCTCCTTCATGAGCTTGAGCTTCTTAATGGAAAGAACTGCATCCTTGAGTGTTCCCACTGGGCAAATAGAACATTCCACGAGCGGCTTCAATGTGTTCCTTGAAATGAGACAAAGTTAGGTCCGAGCTCCTCTGTGAGTAGGACTCCAGCTCTCACCCTTCTTCCTGGTCACAACTCAGTTTCCGTAACAGATGTGTTAGTTTCCTGTAGCTGCCACAACAAATGACCACCACCTTGGTGGATTAAAACAACAGAAATTGATTCCCTCGGAGTTCTGGAGGCCAGAAGTCTGGCAGGCCCGTGCTCCCTCCACAGGCTAAGGAGAATCCTTTGCCTCTTCCAGCTGCTTCCAGGCATTCTTTGGGAGTGCCAGGTCACTCCAACCCCTGCCTTTATCTGAACATGGCCGTTTCCTCTGTGTCTTCTCTCCTTCTCTTCTAAGGACACCTGTTGTTGGATGGTCACCCTAATCCAGGATGACCTCATCTCGAGATCCTTTAATTACATCTGCAAAGGCCTTTTTTTCAAACAAGGTCACATTGACAGGTTTCAGGTGGACAGACATTTGGGGGAGGACACCGTTCACCTGCTACAACAGGCTTCACAGAGGACCGGGGTGTTCTCCCCCCTCTTCTTCTGTGTCTAGGAGTTAAAACCCCAGAATGGGGCAGGAAACATTCCCAGTGGCTCCGCTGAAAGCGTCTACATGAAACTCCCTCTTTAGGCCTCAGGTAACTTGCTTGACCTCCCTCGATCTCAGCTTCATCTCTAGGACTGGGGAGGTTTGACAGCGCAGACCCCTGAGGATCCTCTCAACACTTCACATCCTAAGGAGACAGGCCGATAACCTACGTGCCCTTTTCTCTAACAAAAAACACCAGCCTGGAAAGGCCTGTAAATTATTTTGGAACTGCTTCTATCACGGGACAACATTATCTAGAGCAATCGGCCCCAACATAGGGTGCACCTGCCCCAGATGATAGGCAAGGTGACTCCTAGGAGAGGGAGATTATCACAACTTCTATTTATGTGGGATTTCCAGTGTACATATTAGCACAGTGGCACACTGTAACTTAATAAATAAGTTAATAAGCAGTAGTGGAGGTGGAAGTATGCTCAGAAGTCTTTTGTTTTGGGCCAGGCACAGTGGCTTCTGCCTAGAGTCTCAGCTACTCAGGAAACTGGGGCAAGAGGATCACATGAAGCCAGGAGTTTGAGACCAGCCTGGGCAACATAGTAAAAGACCTTGTCTCTAAAAAATAAAAAATAAAAAAATTTTTAAATTAGAGTATGTGACCAAAAAGTCTGGAAGCCACTGAACTAAGAAAGTAGTTAATTAAGTCACACTCTGGGAGGCCAAGGTGGGCAGATCACTCAAGGTCAGGAGTTCGAAACCAGCCTGAGCAAGAGTGAGGCCCCATCTCTACTAAAAATAGAAATAAACTAATTGGCCAACTAAAAACATATAGAAAAAAATTAGCTGGGCATGGTGGTGCATGCCTGTAGTCCCAGTTACCCGGGAGACTGAGGCAGGAGGATCACTTGAACCCAGGAGTTTGAGGTTGCTGTGAGCTAGGCTGACACCACGGCACTCTAGCCCAGGCAACAAAGTGAGACTCTGTCTCAAAGAAAATAAGTAAATAAATGAAGATTCTAAATCAGGGATTGGCAAACTATAGTTGATGGGTCAAATCACAGTCTACCACCTGTATTTGGCCTTGCAAGCTGAGAATAGTTTTTATGTTTTCATATGGAAAAAATAAAAGTTTACGACATGAAAATTATGTGACAAATTTCGGTGTCCATAAATAAAGTTTTATTGAAACACAGCCATGCGCATTCGTTGGCATCATAGAAGCTCACTGCAGCCTCAAACTCCTGGGCTCAAGCGATCCTCCTGCCTCAGCCTCCCAAGTAGCTGGGACTACAGGTGCACGCCATCATGCCTTGCTAATTTTTCTATTATTTGTAGAGATGGGGTCTTGTTCTTGCTCAAACTCGTCTCAAACTCCTGACCTCTCTGATTACCTCATCTCAGCCTCCCAAAGTGCGAGGATTACAGGTGTGAGCCACTGCGCCCTGCCAGTTTATGTTTCTTAAGTGTGTTCCCTATGGGCAGAAAACAAAAAATGGGACATGCAAACATTTGAGGACATAATAAACCTATTTCCGTATCAATACCTCCAGATAAGGCACACACAGGAAATATAAACTGTGGGAACAGAAAGTTAACCAGAAATCCAGTCTCGACCCAGGGATGGAGAGCTCTGCGTACCTTACCTGGATCCAGGACTAGCGATGATGGGGCGACCGCAACGCCTCCTGCGGCCGCAACCTGCAGGCATCATCACGGAACGCTCAGCTTCTGACTACGGGTTCAAGCTGTTGGATTTCCCAATTTCCTACAATTAATACATTATTCTAGCTTGAACTTCCCTAACAATTAAGAGTTTGAACATCCATCTTTGTGAAAACCAACCTTACCTGGAACCAAGGGTAAAACAACAAAAGTTAAAACATTTTTTTGTGATACCCAAAATCTACCCCCTAAAGTTTCCCAAGAAAGGCTCCTGAAGAAAGGGACAAGAACGGCTGCCTGGAAAGAGGACTGAGGCAGGGTGGTAGGATCGGGGAGAGAAACGATTTTCACTGTGTGTGCACTCTCACCTCCCCGTCATCGGGTGTCACGTGCTTATTCAAGCAAGCAACCAACCAAAAAAGGAAAATTAAGCATTCCGGACTAATTCAGCGTCCTGCTAGCCACCGCACCTGGGCATCATACTCAGCGGTAATTCTCCATGAAACGACGGCAATTTGGAACCAACAGCATGGCCCCTGCCTGTCCTAACCAACAAGGCGCTGAACGCCCAGAGTGGGCAGCTTTCAGAGGACGAAGCCAACTCGCTGAGAATTGGACTCTAAAAATAAGCATTCTGCACATTTCTTTTAGCCTCTTCTTTCTCTCCATAAAGGCCTCCACAGATGGCTTCTTTACATCATGCTCCCAAATGACTAGCTGATAAATATTCATACTTATGGAAATGGTATTGTACATAGTCCAAACCTCCAGCCAATTAACATTTGTATTTTCTCTATCTCAGGGGTGGTGCCCTTTGTTCCAGGGACTTGTCGTCCATAAAAAGCACACTGCACGTGAGCGCGCACACACACACACGACACCAGATTTTGCCTCTTTATTACTAATTTGCCTAGGACAGTGGTTCTCAACCAGGGGTGATTTTGCCTCTTGGGGGACATTTGGCAACGTCTGGAGACATTTTGGGGTGTTACAATGGGGCGTGGGGGGTGGTGGGTGTGCACTGCCGGCATCTGGTGGGTGGAGGCAGAGATGCTACTAAGCATCCTACGAAGCCCAGGGCAGCCGCCACCACAAAGAACGACCCAGCAAACCGTCAGTAATGCACGCGCCCAGGGCAACACACGGTGAGGCTGACACATGACTTGGGGACAGATAAAACACTAAGGGAAACAGGTCAAAGCAAACGGGACTGTAGCAGAAATCAAACTCGACAGGGCTGGGGGAAGCCCTACTAGTCCGCTGTCTCATGTGTTATTCGAGTTAATACCGCATTTATTGAGGTTATGCATTTAAGAACTGAAGTTGCCTTTCAGTCTTCAAGCTGAACTTACAAATATTTAGTCAAATTTCAGTTAAAACTTACAACACTCCCTTTCACTTTTTCTCAGGTCATGCTCAATTATCTCCCACAGCTGATAGATCAAATTCCCCTAAACATTATCACCATTTATGAATTTAACTAAATTCCCCTATGCATTTTAAGCTACAAATGGAGTATGACTCACCCAAGCATTTCAAACGCCACTGAGAAACTGGGTCCCAGACAAGCCACACTCTAAAGGCGGTTAAAACCCACCCTCGCCACCCACCCTTTCCTCTCTCCCAGCACCTCTCCGCACAGGTCCCTCCGGACAGCGCCCTCGCTCCAGCCACGCTCGGCCCCCACCCCTCGCTGGTTCCCTACCCTCTGTGCCTGTCTCACCTGTGAAGTGACAGGTACCTAGGGAGGCTGTGAGGATGTAAATGCGATCGGTGTGGACAGCCCCCACCCCGCCATGAGGCAAAGTGACCCACCCAGCTGTGGTGCGTGACAAGCCCTTCCCACTTTTTTCCTGTCCATTCCCAATTCTCTGACTTCCGGTCTAGTGTTAGGAGCTGGATAGGACTCAGCCAGCCACTGTTGCTCCAGCCTTGAGCCCCAGAGTTGGGAACTGGTGTGAGACAGCCACACCCCTCCTGTCCCACCCACCCATGCTCCTAGCACCTGGGCATTGGCTTCAACTGACCCGGACGCTTCCTGCCAGCTCCCCCTTGGTCCTCGGCACCCTGGTGTCAGCTCAAGGGTCAGCGACCTCCTTAAAGGCCCCCAGACCCCAGGCACTGTCAGCTCTCCAGCACTGTCAGGTTCCATCCCTCCCCCGCCATCAGGATGTCCTTCCCCAGGAGCACCGCTGAGAGGCACGTGGCTCCGCGCAGTTGCTCATTAAACACTCACTGAACAAATGAGTAAGGGCACCAGATCCACAAACATCTGAAACTCAAAGGACTTTCACAGCCTATGAGTAAAGTGAAACTGAAAACTAGGATGAAGCCTGAATAAAGGGATACAGAAAGCACTTGACAGTTTGGTGCTCAAGTGCTCACGACCATCATTGTCTACATTCGCTCCACATTTTTTTGTGAGACAGAGACTCAGTCTGTTTCCCAAGTTGGAGTACAGAGGCGTCATCACAGGTCACAGCAACCTCAAACTCCTGGGCTCAAGCCATCCTCCTGCCTCAGCCTCCCAAGCAGCTGGACCTACAGGCATGCGCCACCATGCCTGGCTAATCCATGTTCCCCCCACCCCCCAAACAGAGCTCAAATTCCGGACTCACAGATCAAACAGCTGCCATGAGCCATGCTCAGCCCCAGGAATGGATCAACTAGGGAGCCCTGGGGCCCCAGGTCCCCCAGAACTCGTGGCTGCCCTTGGCTTTGTGGCCTCTTTTAGGAAGATGCTGTGACCCAGTCTCAGGACCAGCGTCAGCAAGCCCAGGCCTGCAGCACTTGCTGAAGCTGTGTGGCCAAGTCCTCTTTCTGCCCTGAAGAGCGCTGTGCCCGTCTTGTCCTCATCACGAGGCTTCTTCTCTGATTTACTTTAAATACAACAACGTCGCAGAAAGTCCGCCCCCCCAAGGGGGAAGCAGCCCTCTGGTACAGCTCAACGGGAGCTTCCAACTCGGACAGAGGAAGCACAATGGAAGAAGCATAGTTATTTATTTTGTTTAATTTATTTAAGAATCTTACAAAAACAAACAAAAAAACCCAAAAACAAAAAACACAACAAAAAAAACTAAATACAGAATTTGTTACGCTTCATGGGTGATTGCTTTTACTTGCAAGAGTAAACCTTGCTAAATGCAGCCAATACATTTTTATTGCATGAGACCGATTTTGCAAGTTACATATCAAAATGGCTGGAACAATCAATTCTGGACACTTGGTACCGGATTCCCAGGAAGGCTGAAGGAAGCAGTGCAGTATCATCAGAACAGTGCGTACCCTTCACACGCTGACAGACACTCCCAGACAGAGTGGCATGGCAATATAAAACAGGAGAGTTAAAAAAAGAGAATGAAATAAAAACAAGAGTTTACATCCACCTTTGTTTCAAATCGTCTTTGGATTCCATCAGACGTTGTTGTCTCAAGATGCACCATGTCAGATCAGTAAAGGAGGAAGACCTACGCCTACATATAAAAGTATCCTTTGCTCAGAGGAGGTAGAACCTGGCAAAAGTTTTATTGCAGAGATACCGTGTACCTCTTCCCACCTCTCATGGTTGATGACAGAAACAAGTGGTTATTGAAAAATAATATCAGTAGTTTGCAAATTCAGTATAAAGCATGAACAGGATGATTTGTTTCCGGTAGCGGTGAGACTGCACTGTGCTATGTAGGGAAAAAGCGCTCTCTGCCCAGTAAAGTAGAAGTCAGAGAGAGGGCTCAAGCTTCTTTATCCTCTTCAGTGCCACAAATACTGTCATAGCAAGAAAGGCCCTGGGTGTCCACTGGCCAGAAATGTCTGCTCGGGCACCAGTGGGCTTCAGGGCAGGAGAGTAGGTCGGGGCCTGCGGAGTGACTTTCCCCCTGAAGGAGGCCCGAATTGCAAGCATCAAAAAGAACTGACTTTCGCAGGTTTCCTCCCCTCCTTCCAACTCTGCACTAACGGGGCATTCTTCGCTGACCTGTGCCCTGGCCCTGCCACACTGCGGCAGCCGAGACACCACGGCTGCCAACTACACCGTTCTACTGCTCCAGGGGCTCCAGAGGAAGAGAGTTGGGCAAGGAGGGTTTGAACGGGGGTTCGCACTGGAGGCAATCTGTGACAGACCCCAAGTCATGCCAGATTTAGTTCCCAAGACTTATCCAAATGCAGACAGCTTTTAAATTCTCAGCAAGTCTACCGAGTTGAATAGTAATGAATGAAACTTACACATGAATGGAAGGCCCAAGAAATGCTCACAGCAATCCTTCCCAAAAGTTACAGAGGAACATTTTCTTAGTGGCAAAAAACCGCGTATTTGCCTCCTGGGTGAGGTGATAAATATCACCATTTTTAAGAACCACCCATGGACCTTCCCTAATCATTAAAAATGCCTCAATCCAGGTTTGCGGCTGGTGCAGTCAGGATCAATCCCGCAGCAGGAGGGAGGAGAGCAGGAGGGGCTGGGGACACAGAGGGCCGGCCCTTCAGCGGGCACGTGCCTCCAGTGCCCTCTAGCAGAGTCATCCTGTGAGCGGACGGCTGGGGGAACCGCCACAGCGGCTGTGTTACCGTCCTTTGTGGGACAACTGTTCCTTAATATACATTCTCTAAGGTCACCTGTCACTAACGCACCAAGCCTGTTTCCCACCTCTATATAGCAACAGGTGGTAACAGAGCAGGTATTGCCTGTGTTCATCACAAAGAAAATTTCTGCTTCTTATTTGTTGAAGTATATGCCCAGCTTCCTAACTAAACATTAAACACACAGCCACAGCAGGCCACAAACCCCTGCTGCAAACCTAGGAGACTTCCCTGGCAGGTGCAGAGCCAGAGACGGGGGGAGGATTTGGTGCAGACCTGCAACACTGCAAGGGCGGGAGCAAGTTGGGTTTACTGTGCTCAGAGCCAAGTTTGATCCCAAATGCACTGAAGAAGTTAGAGGAGCTTAAAGGAAGTCTTGAGAAGCAATTTTTTTTTGTTATGTGAAAACATCAGGCTCACTATAGCTTCCAAAGAACAACATAAATGAGCATAAACCAGTCATACAATGACAGAATCAGAAACAGCACCCAAGTGCATTCCCCTGATACAATGCATTGCACACAATAAAAACTGTAATAAAAATGCAAAACACAATCAGGCATGTTGAAAAATATTAACACAAAACAGATAGGAACTCTATAACATAGATGCACAACTGAATTCTAAGATATAGGAACAAATTCAATTAAGAAGTTTTCTATACTTTTCTAAAATTAAAAAAAAAAAAAAGATGCCCCATATGGGAAAGTCAAGAAAAGAATAAATAGAACTGAAGGGAAGAGGGAATAGGGAAATTGGAAAAACAAGTGGGCAGGGTCCCAATTTATAGGAAATATGAAATATTTACATTCAGAAGAACTTAACATTTCTATATATATACACTTATGTACACATATAAATACAGCATAAAATTAGAAGGTGGGTTTTGGATTTAACCTCAAGTACTCAGAAAAAAATTGCTAGCTAGCTTGAGTTGCGGGTATCTAAGTATGTTTCTTTCACTTCAAAGACATTGCATTTGTATTAGACAATTGGCATCCAATGAGAGATTTTTTTTTTTAGCAAACAGTTTTTGCTCTCAGCTGTAGCCATGACATGGAATGGTCACTACATCGCAGCTGCAAAGCGAGCACATGCGAGGTGTGCACGGGTGTGGTGTTAGTCGGGGAGACCGAAGACACAAGGAAGGGTAGTCAACAAACGAACATCAGCAACGCTCACGCAGCATCACTCTGCCCAAGTATCACTCAGGTCGATTTTCTAAATGAGAACACTTGGATAGGGACCTTCCTCTTAATCTCTCAACAAGAAAAGAATCCAAGGGGAACGCCTGTCTCTACTTCCTAGTGAGATGAGCAATCATTTCTAATCTATTGGCCTTTTCCCTCACGCTACCGTGGAAAGTGGAGGGGAGAGGGGAGAAAGCTCTTTTCAACTGTGAGTCCTGTCCTGGTACCCTTTCTTCTAACAGTATCACATGGAGACCAGCAAATGAACGCTCCAGGGGCTACAGCCAGAAAACTGTGCCTCTAAAATATAGTCCTCTGGAGCTTGGTAATCTAGAATTTTTACGACTACAGATGAAGCAAACTACAACTAAAGATTTGTTGTTGCAACTCAAAAAGGTTTCTCGAAGTGCTAAATTAACTGAATTAGAATAAATATATATATATGTATATACACACATACACATACTACTCCATTGCTTTGGATGCAGGTTCTTGGTAATTTATATATACACGTAAAGAGAAGATATTTGAAGCATGTATCTGCAATTTAGCAGCAAAAAGAGAAAATTGCTTAACATCTACTTTTTGATCAAGTTGTGTTTAAAGAAACAGATTAATAATACCTCTACAGATTAATATCACTGATAGCACATCTGGATAATCCCACCAAACTGCAGAGAGAGACCTTGTCCTATGGAGCTTGCTAAATTAGGGGAACACTAATTCCCCCAGAGAGCAGCTGTGGACTCAGGAAGTGGTTTTCAGTACAATCGATATTGAAAACTCTGAAAACACCAACATGATTTCCAATCAAATCTTTGTGCTCAGAGCCATATTGCTAAAAAGGGAGGAAAGGCATTGCAGAGGCCAAATGGACTGACGTGGGGTTAAAACAAGGCCTCTGGGTTCTGATGTGGTATTTAGATTCTGCAATAAACAGACCTATTTTACAGAAGTTAACTGTTACGAAGACTTGATTTTTGACAGAAAAGGACCTTGAATGCTGGGGTTTCTCATGGTGGTGAACTGGCTGACTTTTGTAAGGGCACAGTGTAAAGGTCGGATGTCCACCTCCAGGGGGTGGGTGCCAGCCTCTGGGCATAGGGCACACCGTGATGGGTGTGGGCCTGCGGCACCCAGCCCCCATCCATCCACACCAGTTGCTTTCTTGAAGTCTGCTTTGAGAGGGCTTTCAAAGGCCCTTTTAAAAGATAAGTAACAACAACGAAAAGCTGTTCTACAAAAAAAATAACATACATACATATGCTCCTCTGTATCAAGATGGCTATTCCAGAGCAAACACTGCACCACGAACTATGGGGGGCAGGGGGTGGTCACTTATCTGCATGCTGAAGAATCCTCACACTCATGCTGCTTTGAAAACACCATAAAAAACCACAACCTGCTAAAAAAGATACCCTCCCACACAGAAAGGGGAGCTGGGGTAACAGCCCCTGAGAAAATGCCTTCTGCAGTCCTGCCATTCTGTCTCCCCGGGGGGAGGGTTTGTAGGCTTCCCTTCCCCAGGGCTAGCCATTTCACCTAAGTGTGCTGATGGAAGCTCACTGGACCACCAGTTTAAAACCAGCAGCACTAACTGGTAAGTTCTGCTGAAGGTGGGGATAATTCTGCTCCTGGCTGACAGCTAGGTCTAGTGGTCCTAACAGGGGACATTGGTTGATACATAATGGATCACTGCCTGAGATATATGGACTGGATTGAGGATAAAAGTTGCATCCACTGGGCAAATGTGCCAAAGAACAGAAATTATTCTCAATTTGTTCTTTTAGGCACCAAGAATGAGTAAACCCAAAGAAAGCTTATGGTAAACTTGACATAATCAAACTCAGGCTAAACAAACACAAGAGGATGAAAGCCCTAAGCTTTCCTTCAGGTTTCTGTCAGTTAACATACAACTCATCCAATTCTGTGAGAAGTTTAAAAAGTTACAAAGGGAACAATTCAGCTTGAAAAACATTCAAAGGTACTATCATTTTACCCCTTCCTTAATACCATCTCAAATTTTACAGGTAGATTTTAAGCCAAACTACAAGGCTACCTGGAATGCTGAGACAATACAAAAGTTCTGCAGAGTCCCCATTACAGAATACTTCTGAAGGTCACCGGTGGGGGCCTAAACAAGAGTACACTTCTTGTTAGTATAATAACTTTTTATTTGACATCTACAAGATGTTGGTATCTTGCAGCTTTTGACCAGGTTTATACAATCTCAATTTTTCAATAGTGCAACCTGTGCAAGCAAACAAAAAAAAAAGAAAGGAAAAAAGGAAACAAAAAGACCAACTGTCCCCTCACTTGTTTTTATAAACATCTATTATAGGCGAAACAAAACTTACCCATAGTATAGATAAGTGTCTATTCACATTTGTACATTACCATTTTAAACAGCTTGAGATAAACTCTATAATGTCTTACAACACATTAAACAATATTCAAGTTACTAGGTAACAACAACAACATTAACAAAAAACACAGCAGAAGCCTCAAGTGTTTCCTCATTGTCTAGTTTACAACTCAAGTACGGTTTCCTTTTTATGAATGACAAAGCAAATTAAGAAAATAAAGACTGTTTGCGAGATGAAAGCCAATTTGTATTTCTTCCTAAAACTATCTTTAAGCTGAAAATGTAACTTTAAGAGGCTTATAGCCATTTTTGCAGCACACATTAGAAATATTATTAATACATTAAAATTAACTTCTAAGATATTTTAATCACAAAAAATGTATGTACTCATTACCTTGATGAGAAACCTGGGGCAGGGAGGAGAATCAGGGAGGGGTTCGCAGGGCTGGAAGCAATACCCAGGTAGAAACACTATAAAAATGCAATAACCAATGCTGTACATCTACAAATGTTTCCCTCCATTACTTGACTTCTGTGTTAATCTGTTTACGCATGCTTTCAAAGACATGCACTGTCAGAACAAAAATTAGAAAAGAACCTGAATGCATGATATGCAACCTTTCATTTCATGCTTCAATAAACCTATTGTTTAAGTTGGAAAAAGAAACCAATATATATTTTCTATATTTATAGACTCAAAACACATGCATCCAGGGAGAACTCCCACAGCAATGACATGGATGTACTGTGTTAACCCTGAGCACTGTATAACATAAAAGTAAAGCCAGTTTGGGAAGTTCCAAGTATTTTAAACCAGCTGTGGTCTGTAGCCTTTGACAAACTCACAGACAGACAAACACGCGCACACACACATCCCCCTCTGCTCACCCAAAGTAAAAGCATGTGGGAAGTACCAAGGGAAAAGCAAAAGGAAACACATATGCACTACCGTCGGCACTGCTGAGCTTCAGTTTCACTATCTGTTCCAGGTTTGTCCTTACTCCCAAAAAAATTAACTAGAGAGAGCACAACTGAAAAAAATATATAATTCTTTGGAAACTGTCCCTGATTTTTATGCAAATGTATGCTTCAACAGCATTTCAGATACATCCATGTTGAAACCTGTCTGTTCTTTATGCATTGCTCAAGTTGGTGATGCTCTGTGGATGATGCTGTTGCCATAGCTGTTTCTGCTGGACTGCAAGCTGTTGAGACTGGTCCGAAGTTGATAGGAGATTTACAAGAGGAGACACACAATTTGCCGGAATGATCAAACCTATAATTAATAATAAGAATTTATAAAATTGCATCCAGTAGAAACTATATGGTATTTTACAGCTTCACAGCAGATTCCAAATGAGGCATGGCATTACCTGTAATGAACAAAAACTTCACACAAAAATTACGTGAGTACCTAATAACTGAAACGGCCCACTGAGTCATACTATGATTCTTCACAGCATTCCCCGCAAGTGCCCATGCGTACGCATGTGTCTACTGTGACGCCATCTTCTTACTGGATGGACAGATGGCCGAGCACAGCATTTTTCTATCTACTATGTTTGCAGTTCAACAAACACATGCAAATACCACCTTCTCTGTCATACACTAATGCACCAAAAGGACAAAAGTTGCAAACCCAAAAGCTTATTGAAGCAGGTGACTCTGAAGTGGACACAGAGTAGATATTAGCAAACTGGAAAGCATATGCCCTGTGAAAGGAACTCCTGCTATGACAGAATGTGAGCTTAATGTTCCAGATAAGCCGTTTTGTTGTTTAGAGAAATCCAGACTTTTATATGAAACTCCTTGATTCTTAAATGTTGGCAACTAAAATAAAAACTTGCAACGAACAATACTTGAGGGTCAAAAAAAGTTCCTGGGCTGACTTTGTCCTATAGGCTGCCAATCCGCTATCCAAGATACGGAGGGCTGCTGTAAATAAAACAAAGAAAAGCAAACAGGCAGAGTGCAATAGCTGGCCTGGTTCCTGGGACGCCTGCAGTTGAGCATACGGTGGGAAGAACTAGCCTAGTTTGCCCTTGCTCCCTGCAGCACACTGAGCCACCCTCTGTACACAGTGGCTTTTGAGTTCCACAGTCTCAAACTGACTCAATGGAGAACCCAGGGCCAGAGGCTGAGCTAGCTTCACGCCCAGGAGCCCACACAGACAGCAGCAGTTGGGAAGCGGAACAGGAGCAGTCGAGAGTACATCAGAGAAATGAGCACATTCTGACTTCAGCCAGGACCAACATCTCTGTTCAAAGGCTTAGCTTCTGTTCTACCTTCTAAGAACAAATAGCCCAAGCTCCATACCTACTACTGGAACAGATGTTAAATGGATCTGGAATAGAGCTCAGATGTTAGAAACAAAATGAGAAAAAAATCAGGATTTGATTCCCCCCCAACTCTTTAAGTAAAAATTAGACTCACCTACAATCCGTTGTCCATCTTCTGTTCTTAGCCGAACTATCTGCATCTTCACGTTTGTGCCACTGACAGATGCTAGAACGCCCTCAACTTTTGTCCAGACACTCAGCACTGAACCACACAGTACATAATATGTGCGGCAACGAAGACCTATTTCACAAACGAGTCCCAAGCTTGCTTTTTTGCAATTGCCACGCCTAAGAAAGACAGGGGGGGAAACATATATCTGTGTGTGTGTATACGTGCGCGTACACACACACACACACACACACACACACATTCGTGTAAGGTTGGCAAGATCTATCCAAATTTTAAGTGGAAAAATTTCTAGCATTATTTGCCTTTACTGACTGTTACTTAGATTACAATCCTTTTGATATATTGTATTATCCTTTCCAATTTAAGGTATCACTACTCATTTTTAAAACTATAGGTTTTTTTTCAGGGGTCTGTCTCCCTGTAAAGGGCTGATTCTTTGTTTTTCATATTAACTGAAACATTTAGCTATTATAGTATCTATTATCTTACAGTAATGCTAGCTTATAAAATGATCCTGCCATGGAAAAAAATATCAACACCTGTGAAAAGGGGATAAAAAAGATTCTTTGTCAGTTATCTCTATATCATCAAACTACCATCACATTGCTCTAGATCAGATTAGTGGGAACAGTCTCATTAAAAACACATTAAAAATAAATTTAAAAGGGGGGGGGCAGGGTTTGAGTCCAATCTCTCCCCCTACTGGGCTAGACTCTGTTGCACTGGTACCGGTAGAGAGAGAGACAGACACAGACTGACACTATATGTAAATTTTAAAACTGAGAAAAAGGAAGACATACCAATACTTTATGGTTAAAATTATTTTTACAATTCATCAATAAAAATGTCCTTCTTTGTCAGTATAATTCTAGATGAATTTAATACACAGTGTTAAAGGCCTACACATATAGGCCAGGCATAGTGGCTCAAGCCTGTAATCCCAGCACTTTGGGAGGCCAAGTTAGGAGGATTGCTTTAGGCCAGGAGTTCAAGACCAACCTGGGCAACATATCCGAGACCCCATCTCTACAAAAAATTAAACAAAGCTACTCGGGGGGCTGAGGCAGAAGAATTGCTTGAGCCCAGGAGTTTGAGGTTGCTGTGAGCTAGGCTGACGCAACGGCACTCTAGCCTGGGCAACAGAGTGAGACTCTGTCTCAAAAAAAATATACATATATACGGGGTACTTTTCTTGCTGTAACTCACCACCATGTTTTAGAGGATATTTACACGTTAACTTCTAAAACATTCAAAAAAAATATACATATATACGGGGTACTTTTCTTGCTGTAACTCACCACAAATGTTTTAGACGATGTTTACTCGTTAACTTCTAAAACATTTTATCTTAATGGCTTTTCCTAAATTAATTTTCAACAGGACTAATTTACTCTCAAAATGAAAACAAAAAGTACTGCTCACATTAAACTTACCTACCTGCATTACCCAAAGAAACCTCAAACTAAAATTCATCTACATCCTATATTCTTCAAAATGTAGACCAGACACTGCAAGAATATTAACTATTTAATGGGTGAGAAAACACCAAAGAAAGAATTAAGACCTACAGAGTATTAAAACACTCTACACAAGGTCCTGAGGTGAACACTAAGGGGCGAACCAGGAGCACAGCAGGACTCGCTCCAGGACTCAACACATCAAGTTTTCTCATGCTGCGCAGCTACTGTAGGCATGTCCCTGATTTCTTATAAGTTCCCTAGATATGAAACACCGGTAAAAAAGAGGGGTAGAAATAGAAAGGAGAAAGTGAGAGGAGGAGGAAGAAAAAGTTCTAACAAGGGTGACAGTTAAGTTCATACTGTCAAAACACAGCTGGTTAGAAATAACAAAGCAACAATGAGGAGCACGGGACACCTCAACTAAATAGCGTCTGGGCCACAAATGTCCAATAAATACTCCTGATGAAATGAACCATGCTTAACAACGGTTCATTTACTCATAAGGACATACTAGTAAAGAGTGAGGTTTATTTAAATCCGGATTGCACTTTGGAAATTATGGTAAGAAACATGAAAATACTAACCAATAAGCATGAGTACAAGTATCTGCAGATGAATTATACTGATCTAACCAGTGCACCAAGGCATCATCTGAGACAACCTGTGAAAGTTAAGACAAAAATTTCACTGAAATAGTACCGTTTTAAGTAATACTGGTTGCCTAATCTGGTGTATTAATTCCAACGGCAGCTAAGTTAAAATCATCTCTATACAGAAAATCTAGCCCTTGCTACTAGTTGAATTTGAATGCCATTGAAAAAGTTCTGCTGTAACGGTTCCTCCTGTACATGAGCTTTTACAATAGGATTTTATAACTACTTACTTGTAATTGTTTTCAAATGACAATAGCAAGGAATAGTAACATAGGGTAGTACTATTAATAAAAACTAAAAAGTACTATTAGAAAAAACATAGTCATTTACTGTTTTCTAGAAATCAATGCAAAATATAAAAGGCATGCTCACAATAAAACCAAGAGGTACCAGTAGGAATTATAGTCTCACACACACTCCCTTAAATAAAAAATTCTAATTTTTGTGATTAGTATTGAAAGCTTCCTTTACTGACAACATAAGCTATTTAAAATAATCATCTTACAAGTTTCTTAATGGTTAATAACATTAAAAGACTAGGATGTTAGTGTAATAAAACTTGGTATTTCCCTTTAAACAGTAACCAAATAAGAAAAACAGACAAAATAATTTTATATATAGATACAGCTATCCCAAACATAGTTTCAACATATAATAAAAACTAGTATTCACATATAACAATGTGCAACAAATGATCAAATACCTTCTTATATTTCTTTCTTAGATCAGCAAAAATTTCTAATTTGAGCTGTTTCCCAGTATTTGGTCGATAAACTAAAAAGAGTTTCTTTTTAGGGTTCACTTCTTTAACTAAGATGGCAGTTTTCTTGTTGTTCCTTATCTATTAAAAAAATGAGAAAATAAAAAGATTTGATACTGCATACTCTAAGACAAATTTTTGTACCATCACATCAGCAAATATAATTTGAAAGACTATACACCAAGTAAGTACACAAATAACTGCAATAAAGGACCACAACTGCTTGTTTAGAGGACTTGAACAAGGCCACACCCAAAAGGTAGTTACTGGACCGTAATTAAATACTGCATGTTCTCACTTACAAGTGAGAGCTAAGCTATGGATGTGCAGGGCATAGACAGTAGCATAATGGACACTGGGGACTCAGAAAGGGGTAGACTGGGAGAAGGGTAAGGGATGAAAAATTATCTATTGGGTACAATGTACATTTGGGTGATGGGTACACTAAAAGCCCAGACTTTGCCACTATCCGATTCATCCAAAAATCACTTGTACCCTCAAATATGTTAAAATTTTAAAAAAATGTTTAACAGCAGAATCTAGATAGTGGACACAAGCAATCTTCACAGGAAAATTCTTTCATCTCCACTGCATGTTTTAAACTCTTCACAGTAAAATGCTGCAAAACATGTTGCTCTCCCTCAAGCACCACCAAGATGCCTTGGATGTCCCTGACCTCTGCACACACGTGTGCCACCAGCACTGCCTTCCCTACATCACAGGGTACCGTAAAGGTGGGAGGAGAGCTCACATAAAAGAGTTCTATGAACACAAAGCCACCACAGCAGAAAGCCAAAATGTTGAACTAATTATACATAAAAATGTAAGGGAAAAAAGCAAAGAAAAGCAAGCACTAGAGAAATGTTGGAACCCAGGTATGTACTTTTAACTTTTTAAAGTTGGACTCATAAGAGAAACTCTAAGAGGAAAGAGTTATAAAAAGCTCTATTTAACTCAAGAAAAAACAAAATTAGAAAATTCACTTCTTCTTTAATGAGGGATGAAAAACTTTTAAACAATAATCTCTGCAGCAAAATTGAAGGAAAAAGAAATTTCAAAGTAAAGACATTTTCCCAGCTCCCCTACATAATAAAGCATTGTTTGCTAAGGTATTAACATTTTATATTAATTCTTTTTACAATGATAAAAGAAAAAGATAGTATTTCACTTTCCTCGTCAAGGATATTAAAGATCCTTTGTTTTTTGTCCAAATGATTTGAAACTTTATTTATACAATTATTGCAAAGTCATAAAACAATGGTTAGAGCCAAAATTGTATATAAAATTTTATCAGTTGGTGGGAAACTCCCAAACTTAATCTTGGAGGACAGCCTTTAAGGCATGTAACAGTGTGATCTGTCTTGATAGTATCCAGTTTATTATAATTATAAAATATCATAAAACAGCAGAAATAAGAGTGATTGTGAACTGTTTTCCTAATACACACACAGAAAAGCATGTTTGCTGTTGAGGAAAGAAAAAAAGGGGAAGAGGGAAAGAGAAGAGAAGAAAAAGGTCAAGTCACGCCGCATCACGTCACATCAAGTCTGCGGAATGCTATGAAGTTTCAAAGGCAAACAGCCACACAGTCCTGGAATGAGACCTCTAGGGCCACTGCTCCTCACGCAGGAAATGAAGGAATAGTGTCGCCACACCCTTCCATTCAAGGGAAGCTGAGGATCAGGACTTTCATCACAATCTACCAATGGTGAAATTCTGGCAATATTTTAAACTAAAAACAATAACAAACACCCTACGTGAACCAACCAAAATTGCATCTATGGGGGAAATCTGAATAAAATAGGTGAATCGTACCAATGTCAATATCCTGGTTGTGATACTATACTATAGTTTTGCAAAATGTTATCAATGTGGGATTTGGGCAAAGTATACAAGGAATTTCTCTGTACTGTTTTATTATAACTACATGCAAATGAATCTACAGTTCAATAAATATTTTCAAAACAAAAAAATCTCACAACCCAAATAGAAGTCAGAGTGTTTAAGGGCTTTGCTCTAGATCAGGGACCAGTAGGCTAGGGCTATGGACCAAATCTAGCCTAAGGCTCCTATGTACAGTTTAAGGAGAGAAGAGAGGAAGACAGGGAGGAAAAGAGAAAAACAAACACATGCAAGACACACAATATAGAACGTATGTATCCTACAAAACCTAAAATATTTACTATCTGGCTCTCTACAGAAAAAGTTTAGGGACTCCTCCTACCGACAGTTCATTTATGATTTCACCTTGCCTGTGGCTAATTGTATACGGTCTCCTTCATGCAGTGACTTTTATGAGCAAGAATCAGGTCTTCATTTATAGTCAGTCACACCACAAATAAAGGCAAATATAAAGCAAACTGTGGCATATACAACCAACAGAGTATTATTCAAGCTTTAGAAAAGAAACAATGTCCTCGTACATGCTACCACATAGATTAACCTGGAGAACGCTATGCTAGGTGAAATAAACCTGACATAAAAGGACAAATATGATTCCACTTACATGAGGTACCTAAATAGACAAATTCATAGAGACAGAAAGTAGACCAGAGGTTAGCTGAGGCTGGGCAGAGGGACACTGTGGAGTTATGGCTAAAGCTTGCAGTTTCTGTTACAAATGATGAAGATGTTTTGAAAATAGGTAGTGATGACAGATACACAACTGTGAATATAATTAATGCCACTCAACTGCATACTTAAAAAATGGTCAAAATGGGCTGGGCATGGTGGCTCACGCCTGTGATGTGAGAGCTTTGGGAGGCTGAGTTGGAAGGGTCACTTGAGCCCAGGAGTTTGAGACTGCAGTGAAATAGGCTGACGCCACGGCACTCTAGCCGGGGCAACAGAGTGAGACTCTGTCTAAAAAAAAAAAAGAAGAGTATGCTGATTAATTACTATATACTTTGACAATGCAGAAACAATAACTATTTTGTAAAATCAGAGAAATATGCAAAAGCAGGGTTTTTTTTAATTAAAAAAACCCCATCTTCTGGAATTCTGGAGTTCAGTATCAATAATATTTTAACATCCTGTATGTCTTTGAGAATAAAGATTCTTGGTGTAGAAGAAAGAAGATAGAAAAACTTTATAGAGAATTGGGGATATAAAAATTCTGTAGTCTTGGATTTCAACAGGATAAGTCAATATGAACTCAAGATATTGTGCTACATATGAAAGTATATGTATGCATATGTATGTGCACACCTATATGCACAAATGTACACACACACATTTCCCCTCCTTAGTTCTGTCAAGCAAATCATAACCAAAAGAATGTAGTTATGCTACTATCTGAAAAATGAGTATTTAAGACATAAAGCATTATCAGGACTAAAGAAAATATGATATTATGGGGAACAGGGTCAATTACCTAAGAAAACATAACTTCTAAATTTGTATCTAGTAATATGCCTCAAAATATGTAAGTAAAAAAGTATATAAATGGACAAAATCACAATTACAATCAATTGCCAAAATAGAGAAAGCTAAACACAACTGGAAAATTGGC
This sequence comes from Lepilemur ruficaudatus, assembly GCA_963574885.1. Taxonomy (NCBI): domain Eukaryota; kingdom Metazoa; phylum Chordata; class Mammalia; order Primates; family Lepilemuridae; genus Lepilemur; species Lepilemur ruficaudatus. The sequence goes on from CAUYRT010057660.1 coordinate 23,813, forward strand.
ACAAAGTGAAGAGACAGTTACAATGCCATCAGACAGAAAGTATTATGTATCTGAACAGTTAACATTTAAAGCAAAAGTCGTACTTGCAATGACAAGTAAAAGCCATCGTCTGGTCCTGTCAGCTCTGCCCAAATCTTGGTAGCTTCCTCCCATGACATTCCCCTCTCTACGCTAATCTGTAAAAAAAATAAAATAAAACTTAAACTCACTCCTGTAAATGCCTCTCACAGGAAAACTACATGTCAACACGTGCATGTTTTCCACACTAACCGTGTATAATTCCACATGGCCAGAGGTTGAATATCCTGGAGTCAGAAACTTCTTAACATCACTTTTCCTCACCTTTTCATCTCCAGAACCAAGATCTTCAATAAGAAACCAACATGTAAGTGCAGAAGGAACATTTTTATCAGGAATACATATGACATTTTAAAATATTTCTCTACTTACCTAAGATTCCCATATCATATCTTCCATTTTTTTTTGCATTTTGAACAACTGCAGTAAGTGTGTCCGCAAAATACTGAAATAATGCATTCTGCTGATGTACCTCCATGCCTAAAATTCTGTTTAAGAACTTGCCTATGTTGTTATAATCTGCAATGACAAGATTATATGAACAATTTCATGCATTCAAATGATAACTAATTTTTTTATTCATCTAGGCCTAGTTCAAATCCCACTTTCTCTTCTGTGGTCTTCCTTCCCAACTCTCGCACTGTCCTGCAACAGAGCTATAATCTGCACATTTCTACCTCTAGCAATTAGCACAACTACGATGGATGCACAAAAGATGTTTGTCGAATTGAATTTTTGCATCTTCACTTATGGAAAGTATGAACACAATTTAGCACTTGAGAATGTTGGTTTTCCTACACTAAATCTTAAATTGCGATTTAACAATCCTGAATCTTAAATCAAGTACTCTCTAAGCCATCGAATTCAAACTGTGGCTGCACAGTAAAAATGCTTGGGAGCTTTGGGGAAAAAACAACCAGTGTCTGCACTCCACCCCTAGCTTCAGTAATTTTTAAATGTTTGACAGCTGATTATATTTGCAGCCAGTGTTGAAAATTGCTGCTCTATGGACAGAATAAAGGTTTAATCTCTGATGAGTACCCACAACAGCCAAAAAGCCCAGAGTGCTCAGTAACAAGAGACTAAGAAATACTGACTTGAAGCTTCTCTTTCAGCTACAAAAGCACATGTAATAAAATGGGATTTAATAATATAGCAACAGTTATATGTACCCACAAAGTTAATAATACTACCTTTATCAAGAGTAAGAATTCCTGAGCGATCTTCTACATTTATCAGGCCAACTCCTATCAGTCCTTGTCGAACATCTGTAAGAAAATAAACTTATATAAAATCCTATAATCCAAATGACTCAAGGACCTGCTTCTTTTTTTTTTTTTTTTTTTTTTTTTTTTGTGAGACAGAGTCTCACTCTGTTGCCCGGGCAAGAGTGAGTGCTGTGGCATTAGCCTAGCTCATAGCAACCTCAAACTCCTGGGCTCAAGCAATCCTTCTGCCTCAGCCTCCCAAGTAGCTGGGACTACAGCCATGAGCCACCATGCCTGGCTAATTTTTTTCTATATATATTTAGTTGGCCAATTAATTTCTTTCTATTATTAGTAGAGACGGGGTCGCGCTCTTGCTCAGGCTGGTTTCGAACTCCTGACCTTGAGCAATCCGCCCACCTTGGCCTCCCAGAGTGCTAGGATTATGGGCGTGAGCCACCTCGCCCGGCCACTATCTGCTTTTTATGTTTTAAAAATATTATGTCTTTAAGAAACTAGAATGCTCTTTTACTCATTTTTTTAATTTTATTTTAATTTTATTCTTGTAAGACTAGTCAAGTGCAGTAGTGAGAGTGGGAAAAGAGTGGAATGAGGATTTGTAACTGACTGTGAATACTCAACTGAGTTAAGTCACTACCTTTGAATCAGCCTAGAATGCACTTTTAGAATTTACAACAAGGGATGTCTCTTTGATCAATATACTCCATTAT